>JAJTUV010001028.1:885000-952151 GCA_021653895.1 Mastomys natalensis
TACCTAACTTTAAGCTACAGGTGGACCAGGCTACCAGCCCCCCGCCAGGGTCCCTTGGATCTGTGGATGAAAGACATGGAGATTTCCGATCAATGCATCAGAACTGCCCCCTCTGAATCTTGTTAGTTTCAGGACTTTGCTGAGGTTTGAGAATCATTTCACCTCCTGGGTCTCATAAGTCTCTTCCCTCTATCCCTCTAGGATGGAATGTTTCGATTTGGAGAAGATTGCTACACAACAGTGGTGTCATAGTCAGGGTTTTATGGCTGGGACAAAACACCATGACCAAAAAGTAAGTTAGGGAGGAAAGGGTTTATTAGGCTTACATTTCCAGGTCACAGTCCATCACTGGAGGAAGTCAGGACAGGAACTCAAGCAGGGCTGAAACCTGAGGCAGGAGCTGATGCAGAGGCCATGGAGGGGTGCTGCTTACTGGCTTGCTTCCCCTGGCTTGCTCAGCTTGCTTTCTTATAGAATCCAGGACCACCAGCCCAGGGTTGGCACCACCCACAATGGGCCCTCCCACCCTTGATCACTAATTGAGAAAATGCCTTACAGTTGGATCTCATGGAGGCATTTCCTCAAGGGAGGCTCCTTTCTCTGTGATGACTCCAGCTTGTGTCAAGTTGACACACAAAACTAGCCAGTACAAGTAGTGTATGCCATACTCATTATGTATGTGTGGTAGGTGTGTGCACACGTATGCTTGGAGAGTGTGTGAGCGGATGTTCCCTCCATTTGTGTCTTCCCTCATTTCTTCCCTTTGGAAAAATACCACTTCAGCCCATTAAATATGGATACATACATGCACATATCAGATTGGATTTTAAAGCGGGGCAAACACACGTGGTTCACAGCCCATCTACAAATGCACTTTGAAGGGCTGAAGCCATGGCTGACGTGAATTACAAGCTCATCAGGCAAGGAGTAGTGGGACACTTGGTCTGTTCTCTTCTCACCCCTTTCCTTGACACCAGAAGAGTGCCGACGGACCGCTCGCACTTACCAGAAAGCCCCACACTGGCAAAGTCTGGGTATTTGAAAGTAAGCTAAATATACATAAAATTCTCCTGGGCACCAATAATTTTCTTCCAAAATATCAAGTGACATCTAATCCAATTCTTTTTATCACAGACACTTGGATAGTTGACATTTCTCTGCTCTTCGTGGTTCAAAATGACTCAGCATCGCTTACCGAAATTAATATGCTATCTTGACATATTTGGAGATAAGAATGAAGTGCGAGGCTTCATTTTTAAGAAGAAAGATGTGTTAGAGGAGGGGCTGGGTACAGTTGCTGCACTTTCTAGCATGGTGGGTGCTACAGAGTGCAGGGTTTCCCTAGCTGTATCCCCAGCTCAAAAGTGTCCTGGCAGAGGCTGGGGATACAATTCAGAGACAGAGCAATTGCCTAACTCGTGAGATTTCAGATGCGGTTCCTAGAATAGCAGAAGAATAAAAAAGAATTCTACCCTCAGGATAGGGTATTCAGGGTCTCAGACCCCAAGTGGCTCAGAGAAAAACAAGGGAGACAGTATCCCTTTGCTGGGACCTTGAGGGCTGTCCCAATGTTTGTCCTCAGACCTTGCAGGACTGCAGCCAGCCCCACTCACCTTTGGCATCAGAAAGCAGGCATCTAGGTTTCTTCCCTGAGCCTAAGACAATCCTTTCGGAATCAGAGATACTTGAATTAAGAGATCTTGAATGGAATGGCAGTTGGCTCCTTACAGAAGCACAGACAGCGCGAGTGTGCTGTCGATTTCTTATTTAAACAGCCGAGGGAAATGTGGTCTGGGAAATGAAGGACGGAGAACTCACTGCCCTTGAATAATTAATTGCTTCATCTTCTCTTGAAGAACTGGTCTTATTATCTCCAATAAAAGTGCTTCTGCTCCCGTCACCCTGTGCCTGGGTGACAATCAAACAGATGTGCTCCGGCATCCTATCGTCGTCTCGATTCTTTAAATGTCTCTCCCGCATGTAAGATGAGAGACATTTTCCATCAAGATGGGTTAAGGAAGCACAGGCACAGGTCCCGCCCCAAACCCACCTATCTCAGTGAGCTCCATGCAGTTAGAACCACCATTCTAGAGCCACGGAGCTTCCCTTAGGGTTTTATACTTTTACCATCAGTTAGCATTTTATTCATGTTCAGCACATGCTCGTGCGCGGCACGCGCTCGCGCGGCGTGCGCACAGCCACACACACACACACACAGAAGAGAGAGAGAGAGAGAGAGAGAGAGAGAGAGAGGAGAGAGAGAGAGAGAGAGATCTATGACAGACCTGAAACTAGAAAGGGGATGAAAAGCATTATATGTCATGAACTGTGTCCCTGTGATGGTTTGTAAATGCTTGGCCCAGGGACTGGACTCCCTTTGCTTGCTGGGTTTGCTTTCTTATACATCACCCATCAGTGGATTGGGCTCACTCACAAACCAGGAAGTGCCCTGTAGACTTATCTGTAGAACTGATTATAGAGGCATTTTCTCAGTTGAGGTTCCCTCCTCTCAGATGACTTCAGCTTGTGTCAAGTTGGAAATAATAATAATAAAATAATAGCCACCACAGAGGATTTCATAACATATACCTTCAGCCAGGCCTTCTGACTCCCAAGCAGGAGACTGGAAGCGGGAGGAAAGCAGGAACAACCTCTCGATGCAAAGCACTTCCCCAGTAAAGAAATCTAGTATCTACACATTTGTAGCAGGAGATTTCACTGACCATAGGAGCCTGCCAGTCTCTGTAGAGGGAGGAGCAGGGCAGGGCATGGCCTGAGAAGCAATCCATGAATTCTAACTCACATTCTTACAGGGACGGCTCAGAACGGGAGGTAAAAGCCATGTAATACACCAACTCCACTGCAAGGATCCATGAACTTCACTCAGGCGTGGGCAGGGCTGACTCAATGATACCCCAGACCTTGCTGGCAGCCAGAGATAGAAATAACTGACCTGAGGCAGAATAAAAGCCAGCTACATCACAAAAGCTCTGAGAAGGAAATCCCAGAGGGAGGAAGGAAGTTGTGCCCTGTGGCAGATAGTGAAGAACTGGAAAGGGTTATTGTGTGTGACACGAATGGGGACACCAGGGGACCACCTCAGCTGTTGTTTCTCAGGCGTCATCTTCTTTGTTTTGGTTTGTACACTTGTGTATGTGTGTGTGTGTGTGTGTGTGTGTTATGCATGTGTGCCACAGCGTGCATCTGAAGGTCAGAGGGCAGCTCGCAGGAGTTGGTTCTCTGCTTCTGCCTTATGGGGCCTGTGAATCAAAATCAGATCACCGGGCTTGGTGGTCCAACATCTTGTTTTCTGAGACAAGCTCTTCTGGCCTTGATTTTTCTACCCAGACAGAGTTGGTTACTCTTGAGGTTTCCCAGCAGGGGTGAAAGACAGTGAGATTCAAGTTTATGATTGTTAAAATGTGACAGAGGGCCATCATCATGGGACATTGGTAGAAACATATTTTAAAAATTAATTATGCTATTTTGTTTGCACATACGTGCGTGCACACAGAGGTCTCCACACAAGTATGGGTGCTCATGGTGGCCAGAAGAGTTAGATCCCCTAAGACTAACTTACAAATGGAAAGAGCCATCTGATGTGGGTGCTGGGAACTGGACTTGGGTCCTCCAAAGGAGTAGCAAGTACTCTTGACTGCTAAGCCATCTTTTCAGCCCCGGCCATGTGTTCTGTATCTTGGGGCTCTTGACCAGAGTCAGATGATCCCACACTTAGGTTTCATGGCTCACCTGCTCTCCTAATGCTGCAACATCCCTTTCATCAAAGATGGGTTAGGGGTGGGAGGATTGGAGGGTCTGCTCGTAGATACCCTGAAGCAGTTGAACATTTATTCTCCTCCATGACATACCCAACCCTGAGGGTACAGCAGGGGTAGGAGGTCGGGAGGGAGAAGATATTGGGAAAAAATGACCCATAGTAACCTCAGGGCTCTATGAGAAACTGTCACAGCATGAGTCACCTCTGTTCACAGCCCCTTGGGGTTACCCACGAGGGACCATAGGCCCAGACGGCCACAACCTCATCAATACTTGTTTTGTCCCCATGAATACCAGCACTCAGAGACCTCATCTAAACCACCGGACTTCTTAGAATTTCTTTGGTTTAAAAAAAAAAAAAAAAAAAGACACTCATAAAAAAAAAAAAAAGAATTTCATTGGTTTCAAACATAACATAAAATCTTAGCTAAAGAAAATAAAGATGGGTCAAAAAAAAGAGTGAAGTGAGTTAAATTTAAATTTCTAGTTTACAGGGCTGGTGAGTCAAGAGAATAAGAACTTGCTATGAAAATGTCATTTCCCAGCTCCCCTTAAAAGCCAGGCATGGCTGCTTTGCAGTCAGAGATAGGTAGATCCTGGACACTTGCTGGTCAGCCTAGCCAAATGGGAAAGCTTCAGTTCAGTGAGAGACCAGTGTCAAAGCAATAGAGGAAGACACCCACTGGTCTTCTCTGGCCTGCATTTTTGCATGTGCACAGATGCACATACTCTTGCATACATATGCATATACCACACATGCACATACATTCATGCATGCACACATGCACATACATTCATGCATGCACACATGCACATACATTCATGCATGCACACACATGCACATACATTCATGCATGCACACACACACATATGCATGTGCCACAGATGCAACATAATTTGTATTTTAATAGTTTATAAGGAAGCTAAGTCCTGTGTTTCAGGCTTCTTAATCTGCAAACAGTCTTGTGCCTTTTATCTATTATCTACAGAGCATTTCCCCTTTCGTAATGCTTTCACAGAATTTCTAACATGCTTGGTAGCAATGCTTCCCAGGGTTAAAAACTGTATTGTGTCTTCTAATGATCTAGAAATTTTCAAACTTACCCTTTAAGTTTGGCATGTTAGCATCTTCAGCATGGCATTCTTTGATCTTTTGAAATTACTAAAATATGACTTCTTACGTGAGTCTTTAATTGACTCTGACATTACTCCTCCCTTGGGAAATCACTGCACCAACTTTTCCGAGATCAAAGGGTGTCTCTTCACAGGCGGGTTTCCATAGACCTGGTAAATTTCAGGTTCTCTATTCTGAGTTTCCTGGTGTGTTTCTGTACTAGCTGCAGCCCTCCACCTTACTGCAATCCCTTAGCCAGCCTCAAGGAATAGATTGAGAGTCCCCTTCCCACACCCAGGAGTTTCCTGTCCTGGACATATACACTTACATAGAAGACTAGAATTTATTCAAAGAACCTTGTCAGTATGTTAATGGAATCTCCAAAAATAAACTATAGTGCCATTCAGGAGAGAAATAATATTTCCACCATCCCACGCATTTCTCTCAACAAAGGTCTATATGTAGTTTTTCTTCAAACCTTGCAGTAAAGCTTCAGAATTTCAGAGTATAAAGAATTATGAAATGTACTCCATCATGACTTATATAACTTTGAAAAGCAATATGTTATTATGTATGAATCATAACAGTGTTATAAATATTGATTTACTAGAGCATGTAGATAGACTGAATGTAAATATGCATTTGGCATGTGTGACCACCATTGCATTTGGAATGATTGGAAGCATAATGCCTTACCAAAGTCTTCTACATAAATATCACGCCCAGATTCTGTTTACATTGGTCCTTAGTTTCTTTATTATTCAAATTTATGCTATTAACAATGGTCTTTTGTAAATTTGCGATTTTAAATGTTTGAGCCACAATCTAGAGAGTCGATTGACTCAACAAATTATTTTTTTTCATTTCATAATTCATCGATTTCAATAACTCATTCACTGGACTCTAAATGTTAGAGGTTACATTAAATAGGCACAACAAGACTCTGCTCCTAACTCCCACCCATTACTTTGTATCTTCTTAAAACAAATATTTAGACAGTGTAGCCCAGGGAAGCCCCTACCTCACTATACAGCTGAACACGACCTTGAATTTCTGACCATCCTGCTTCTTTTCCCAAGCTCTGGGATTCTAGACACCCAGTTCCAACTGGTGCTACCTGCGGAACCCGGGGTCTTGTGCAGCCCAGTCAGTCACTCCGCCAAGTGAGCTACTATTCTTTCTTCAACTCTCTGTTGCTGTAACAAAAACATCATGACCCAACACAACTCATGGGAGAAAGAGTTTTATTTGGGCTTATGTTTTCAGAGAGAGAGGATCCATAACAGGGGAGATAAGGCAGTAAGAGGTCGGAGCAGGAGGCTGGAAGATCACATCTCCATCCGCGCAGAAAGCAGACGGAGCGAACCGGAAGTAAGGTGAGACGGTACACTCTCAAAACCTGTCCCCAGTGTGTGTCCTCCTTCAAGACTATTTCCTAAAGATTCCACAACCTCGCCAAACAGTGTCACCAACTGCAGACTACGAGTTCAAACACGGGAGCCTATGGGGGACATTTCCCATTCAAACCACCATACCCAAAAGTACTTTCTCTCTTGCTTCCAGTGAGTGGTGATCTTCCCACACACATGCAGATGCTTTCGATTTGGCCATCTTATGTTGTACTTTCTGCTTATTTCCTTTATCCTCCTTTACCCTTTCTTCTCTCCCTTTGGAGAGATGCCACCGCAGCCACTCACCCCACCTTCCCCTCCCTTGACTGATTGATGTTCACAGGACTCATGACTCTTCTTTAGTGAGTTGTCTATGTTCAACAGTCCATCAGCATCTTCTCCACGCTCCCAGATGGCACAAAGATCTTAGGGATCTCGAGATGCATTATCTGCCCTCCACACCCATGGGCTCAGATTGTAGATTCAGCCTCCGATGTGGTTTCTTTATCCACTTCCGCTGGCTTGTATTAAACAAAACTCATGCTCCTTTGTGTGTTTAGTCTCTTTGCCCCTCCCCACTCCTCTTTACTTTTCAAGTCTTCCTGAGCTCGGTTGGTGTGTTCAGCCGAATCTAATTGATTCTTCCCTTCCTGGCTGGATTTTATGGTCTCTCTTTGTGACTTTGCGTGTTTGGTGTACATGTTTGTGTGTGCAGTTCCATGCATGTGTATGGGCACATGCATATGCATGTGTGTGTGGATGTCAGAGGATAATCTCAAATGTCATCCCTGCATGACTATCCACACTGGGTTTTTTGAGACAGTGTTCCTGACTAGCCTGGGCCTCACCTATCAAGCTAGGCCAGCTGGCCCCAGAGGTCCACTTGTCTCCTCCTTCCCCACACAGGAATCACATGTGCTTGCCACCATGCATGCCTTTTTTTGTGAGGCTTCTGGGACTAAACACTCAGAACCTCATATTTGCATGGTGAATACTTTATTTACCATGTGATATCCCTGGCCCTCGTGGTTGAGTGTATCTGGGCTGTTAGGCTGATCCGTCTTCCACATGCCTCCCTTCCCCAGCTCTGTTTCGCTCCCTGATCTATTTCTCTGCTGTGGGGAGATCTGGGGGCTGGAATTCTTCAAGGCTTGAGTTGAAATCCATTCTTCTGAAGAGAGTTCATTTGTTGCTAGGCACCTGGAATACCAGAAACTTTAATCTTTTTGTTTCCCTTAAGACTTTGCAGGCAAGCCTATAAAGACAAGCCCCAAACCCACAGAGAGTTTGTATCAGAAGCCTTCAAACATAGCTCCTGGTCCCTTCCCCTTTCTGTGCAGAGTAAGGCTGGCATGATACACCCAGAGTTCCCAAGTAAGGCAATGTATCTCATATTCACCTGAGAAAAAGTGTCACCATAGGAGCTTTCGATCTGTGGCTCAATTGTTCTTTCCGAGGTAGGTAAAGTTGAGAGACAGTTTAGCGACCTGGGACCTCATTTGGTTTTTGTTATGTACACCCCTGTTTGTAATAATGCACTTGACAGCTTAATTCCATCACCTGAAATGACTATGAACACATCTCTCTCTCAAAAAAACCGAACCTTGCAACTTCAGAACCCCAACTCAAATTGGGCTAACCACACATCCCTCTCTCCTGAACACCAGTATAGATTTCCCTGCCCCTAGCAACAACAAGGTTTAGATAGTTTTAATTCAAGTGTATTCATAATATATCTGGACATAGAGAATAAAAATGATGATCCAGTCCGAACTGGTTTGGGGTGGATATGCAGTAAGACAAAAACTGTTCTTCAAGAGAACTTTGAGGGACACCCTTGTGTCACACATAATTAGTCATGCACACGATTAAACTCAGATGCCTTATGAAAAAGGACATTCACAGTTGGAAAAATAAATATGCAGTGTGGTAGTTTGAATAAAAACGGCTCCCATAGGCCCAGTGTGAGTTGAACAATTAGGAGATGTGGCCTTGTTGGGTAGGTATAGCTCTGGAAGAAACATGTCACTGCGGGTGAGCTTTGAGACCTTAGATGCTCAAGCCAACCCAGTGGCATTCTCTTCCTGCTGCCTGAGTATCCAGATGTAAAACTCTCGGCTACCTCTCCAGTACCATGTCTGCCTGCATGCTGCCATGCTTTCAGCCATGATGATAATGGACTAAATCTCTGAACAGTAAGTAAGTCAGCCCCAATTAAATGCTTTCCTTTATAAGAGTTTCCATGTTTATGGTATCTCTTCACAGCAAGAAAGTTCTAAAACACACAGCTTCCTATCAATCAAACTATAGCCCAAACCTTCCCCTTAGTAGTTAACTCTTCCTTCTCTTGAACTCATAGAAGAAAACTCCAAATAACATAAGGGACTTGAGCCCCTCATCCATGTGTCCTGCTGCCTGAGTGCATGTCCTTCTGATCTGTTCTGTTTGTTTTACTTCTGAATAGTTTGGTCACTGCATTGTGCATAATGAGGACCCATGCTCAGTTCTTTGAGTAAGAGGCCGATGTGGTGGTTTGAATCAGAGTGGCTCCCCCAAAAGCTCATATGTTTTGAATACTTTGTCCATGGTTCGTGAAACTGTTTGTGAAGGATTAGGAGGTGTAACTCTGTTGGAGTAGGTGTGTGTTGGAGTGGGCTTTGGCACTTCAGAAGACTTGAACCATTCCCAGTGTGCTCTCTGCCTCCTGTTTGCAGTTTGAGGTGTGAGCTCTGGGTTGTTCCCATCGCCATATCTTTGTTTCTTGGTCAAGGACTCTAATTCTCTGGAATGGTAAGCCCAATTAAACACTTTCTTTTATAAGTTACTTTGGTCTTGGTGTTTTATCACAGTAATAGAGCGTAACTAATAACAGCTGAGGACCTGGGACACCTAGTCCAGACTCTGTCCTCTAGAAACACTTGCAGCCTATGAGACCCCCAAGATTGTATTCTGGCACTGTGGATGGCTCTAAAACTCCATTCCAGCTCCACTCTGTACAAAGAATATGTGTGAATTTTAATATTTTATAACATGTAATAATTTTAAAAACACAAGAGAGAGAAAATAAAGACTTGTCTGTATTCCCAAGGAAGGTTCTGGAACCTGTGAATGACTGCCTGGGGGCTTTTCACCTTTCTCTCTCCCTAAACAATCCCTTTTTCTGCTAGATAATCCATGTACTTCTTTAAACCATTATTTTTAAAAGGCTTGTGTAAACATTATCACACATTTGCTGAGCGAAGGGAAACTCTGTGACTCCCAGACTACTACATTACCAGAAATGGAGGTGTGCTCCTTTTAGAATAAGGACAATCAAGATAAATGAGTAAAGGAAAAGAAAGAAGTCAAAGCCCTGAGTGGCTGGCACACAGAGTATCTGAACCACATCAATGAAGGATATTGACAGACAAGTAAATACAAGTTAAAGGCTAGGGTGTTCAGAGCCTTCATTGTCTACAGTACAAGGAGAAACCATTAAGAAACAATGTTGCTCTTTGAGCCATTACAAAAATTAATATCATCAAGGGAAAAACAAGAAGGAGAGAGAACAAAAATGGCCTGGAGCCTAAACTGATGAGGAAGACATACACACAAGGTCAGGACAAACCAATCAGGCTCATCTAAGTTGCCACATGTATACACATACCTCAAGGTGTGTACACACATAACAGGATGTGTGTGTGCATACAGGATACCTAAAGAGCTGTCTGCTATAGAAAGACACATTGGCTGACTGTAAAGTCATTTTCTAAAGAGCCAATCTTTCTAAACCACATTAATGGGAAGAGAGGATAAATATAACTGAATACTTCTCAACATTCACAAGGGCTTCTGAGTTCCATCATGCCCATCCTGAGTGCACAGTCCATAGACAGAACTTTCCCAAGTCCCATCTTATCAAGAGAAGCCACCGAGGAGAGAGTGGCCAGGTTATGGCTATGTGAAGGAAATCTCATCTTTCCCTTGGGCTCTTTGCCTGGAAAATGGGTACTCTTCCCCATCAGATGGAGAGTATCCAGTGCTCTGACTTCTTACTTATTTTAAAGGAGAGAGAAAGAAGAAAAGGAGGGAAAAGATGAAAAGCTGGAAGATGGGGAGAGAAGAGAGGGAGGTAGAACAAGGCTTTTAGAATCAGTTCAAAGCTTCTAGAAATATGGCAGGCTTTCTTCAATTCTCACTTGATTTGTCTCAAGCCCCAAGCCCTAGAATTCATGCCACCCATTACTCATATGCATCCCACCTGTGTTACATACCAGGAGCATACCACATGTATACTGTATATGTACCATGTATGCTGTCTGTGTTCTCTGTACCCATGTGTATAAATGTATGTACCACTTTGTGTACATATGAGTACCACATGTGTTGTGTGAATAACATTATGCACCAAGCATGCACTGAATGATGTATCGTCTGTATACCAGATACACACCACAAGTAATATCTATGTACATTTGAATAATAGGTTGCATGTCTGAACATGGTGGTGTATATAACATGCATGTACCATGTATGTCCCCACCATGTGTATGTCATGTATGCCACATGTATATCATGTATACAACAGATATGAACCATATATATATATTTATGTATATTGAACATATAATGTGCTATATGTGTATAATTCTACATGTATGGTATCCCAATGCATATGTCCCCGAGTGGCTGCACCCCTCAGTTTTGCTGTTTTTCATTTTCTGTCTCTACAGGCAGACTGCATGTATCCTGAAGGTAAGGAACTCTTTACAAACTTGAATTCTACTTGACCACTTTGTAAATAAAGAAATAACAATGAGATGGGTATAATCATAACAGCTACTTGCCACGTCATGACAAATGTCCTTTCAAATAATAATAATAATACTCCACTTGGTTAGGATTTATGTAAAAGCCCACATTATTACTTAACAATCAATAATAACCTGAAAATTTGTTCAAGCAGTATATTGGCATATATAATTTTTCTGCCTATCTTTATAGAAAAGAATGTTTTTTTTTTACTTACGTACTATAACAAAATGCACATTGAATAGCATTTGAAAGTTTTTTATTCTTAATTATGTGTGTGTTGTCGTGCGTGCGCACGCATGTTTACACATGAGTACATGTACCCATGTGCCCGTGGAGGCCAGAAGAAGGCTGACAAAATCAGACTTGACCTCGAGACAACCCAGGGCTGAAGCTTACCGCCCTTGCTGATGATGAGTCTGCCTGATCTCAGTGAGGGTTCACAGAGTTCCAGACTGCCTACACGTGTTCCAGTCAGCAGGGCAAACGGCACTGAAGAGAAGCCCTGTGAGACAGTTAATCACAATCAAGTCACACTAAACAACCAGGAGGTGCCCAGCAAGTTGCTTGGCTCTCCCTGTTGCAGGAAGGCTAAATGTCTTATGTCGTCCATGTACAGATAAGACAGAGGAAGGCTGTGTTGCTAATGGGAGGAGAGTTATGGATATTAGGATCAACAAATTATCAAATGCTGTGATGAAGTCTTTTCCGAAGCATTTGCATTTACACAGATAAGAGCTCAAGAGGAAAGTCTAAGTATGAATGGACAGAGCAGGCTCAGGACCGGGTATGTTGAAAGCCACCATCTTTCCTGGATCAACAGCAGTTTTAGAGACTATCACTGCACAGTAGGCCAAGGATTCTAGCTAAATACCAGTGACTGCATCCTCTACTGATGGATTCCTCTTTCTAAGGACTCCAGCTTTCCCTTGGAGCTATAGTTGAGCACTAAGATATTTAGATTGCATCTTCTGTTTCTTCATGCAGATGATGCTCTCAGACATCCTGCATTTAAAACCATACAAGGTATCTAGCTGAAAATGTGCAGCATAGGGAGATGGGATGCATGACACATACCTATCACTGTAGTACTGAGGAGGTGGAATCAGGGTACAAGCCTATTCTGGGATACATAGTGAGTTCAGATCAACCGGACATCAACAAAACCCTATCTCAAGAGAACAAACACAAAAAAGAAAGAAGGAAGGTGTTATAGGACTTTTCCAGGAGAGACACCAGCAAATATCTACATAATCCTAATGGGCACCAACAACAGAGCAGAGACAAGTCACTGATTTCCAGCTTCGTGAACCAATGAGTTTACTGCTGACTTCAAGTCAGCTGCATTTCCAAGAAGTCCTCCAAGGCTGGGTGATAACTCACCAAAGCTGCATCTCCTCAGGGCCACTGTCTGTCTGTCTGTCTGCATCAATGACAATCCCTTTACCCTATCCAGTAAAGGGATGGACAGTCCATCAAAGGGCCCCCTTGAATCCTGTATGTAAGGAGCAGGCCCTTACACAGGACCAACTCCATTTTGTAATAGGAAACTTGTTAGGACATGTCTGGTACTTGTAAAGACAAGTCTGGAAGTAAAGTTGTGCTGTGATAACCAGCTGTGATGAGATCAGAGCCCGGCGATAACCAGACACGAGTGGTTATCTGCCGTGCACGTCAGGAGCTGACGCCAAATCCAACATAAAAGAGGAGCCCAACCAGAACACTTCATGCACACTCGTAGCCATGATTGGCCAATGTGATCCTCCGGACAAAGCCTCCTCAGCACCTGATCATGACCTAGCATGATACTTCAACAAGCCTCCTCAGCACCCGGTCATCAAAGAGACAACTGAGAGACCAATGCCTCAGCTTCTTCGTGGTCAAGCACCTTCGAGGTCAAATTATCAACTCTAACTCAACATCTGGAAGCCACAGTCTGACCCCGCCTTCCCGGGCTCCAGACCTGTAACCCAAAACCATCCAAAGGACTCAGGTAGTATAATCCCTGAATGAATGATGTGTTTATTGCTATGCTGATTTCTTTGATAATTAGCAATTTATTATTTGTGCTCATTGTGCATATTGTTAGAGGCAATACATAGGAAATGTGGCAGTGTCTTGTAGCAACAATTGCCTTAGCATTGGTAATAGTATATAGTTTGCTGTGCATCATTAATTAAAGAGTAACTGAATTCCAAAACCTCTGTCTCTCTGGCTTACTCTCTCTTCCCTCTTCAGGAGCTGATGGTCTCACAGTCAAATCCAGTATACGATCCCTGTCGTTCCTCTCCCCATGGGGGATTCTAACCCCTTATCAATAGCCTGTTGTAACAGATAAGAGTCCCATAGTCACTACTCGCGACAATGTAACTTGAAACTTTTTAGTTTTCTCTCTTGTGTTTATGGCATACAGAGTAATACAGTATAACAGTCCAAAATGGATGAAGGAAGACCCCAGACTCACATATTATACAAAGACCAAGAACTTTTATTCTGCAGAAACAACCAGCATGCGGGGATCAACCATTTTGAAAATGGTGGCCCTAGACAAAGGCATGCGGGGAATCAGGGAAATTTTCTAGAAGGATTAGGTAATCTAAAATTTCACGGGTGGATGCTAGGGGTTACAAGGGTCAGCTTCTGATTGGCTTGTGCCTGGTGGCCAGTGGTCTGCATTCCTACGTCACGAACGTTTAACCACAGGATGAGAAAGACTCCCCAGCACGAGGGCCCATCGTGAGATAAGATATTTCCGAATTTTTGTGGTTATCTCCAAGCTGTTCTTTGGGAGGGGGTTTTATGACCTTGTTCCTAGATTGATCTGCTCCTGGAGCTGATGCCTGACAACCTTCTTTTCAAAATCATGCCAGGTCCTTAAGTGGAGACAAATGGGGTTTATGTCTCTCTTTCCAAAGCTTGTCCAGATCCCGAATGCTACTGCTTGGTACAGGCCAGGATACCTGTAATCCCATTATGGAGAAAGGAAATGTAAGACTGAGATCTCTGACAAGCATATATACCTGCCATTCCACAGACACTGCAGCCTACTAGAAATCTCAGAGTCGATGCTTACGTCTTTAACAGCATTCCCGGAAAAGAAACCCATAGCGGTACTTCAATAGAGGGTTTTAAGGCACATTATTTAAAGGCATTTTGATTAACATAAAGCATTTTACACCATCTCATTTTCTGTCACCCTTGGATACTCAAAGCATGATGAAACACAAGCTTCGCCTTAAATCTGCTAGCCGTATTTGCCAACGAGCACGACTTTTGGTTTCTGTGGACGTTCACCGAAGCCAGCGCTCGGGTGATGTTATCCAGGGCAACACCGGTTTGTAAAGCTCCTCCATTTTGGTTGAACTGTAACAATTCACGAACAAAAGTAACTTGGTTCCCAGAAGCAAAGCAACTCATTTCTCTATATCCCTGCCTCCCACACCACACTATCAAGCCACAGTAATGGAGGGCAAGAGAGATGCTGATCCATCAGGTGACATCCATTAGCTCACTGCCCTCTGGTGACCCCCTTCCCATCCTCCTTCCCACAATAAGGAATTTCTACTCTCCTTGGAGTGGGGGATAACCCTCCTTGGATCCGTGCCATTCTGCTGGCTGCCTGTCTATCTGTGATGACAAAAATTCTGATAAGTCTGTTACCCAAACATTTCTCTCAGTTTTCCTCCTTGAACATTAAAACCCAATGCCTTTCAGTGTATGTAGCCTGTGTTTTATTAAATTATCAGAAGAGGGAGAGGAGGGAAGGAGGAAGGAGGAAGGAGGAGAAGGAACTTCAGAGTTGAATCCCCAAGTTTACAAGTTTCCTCAGTCTGTCAAACATGAAAATGGATTTTGTCACAAGAGATCTCAAGGCTTTTCCTCGATGTATCCCACTGTGGCAGCTGCTGAATCACTTCGCAGAGAGCAATCTCTTTATTCTAAAGCTTTCTCAACCATAGAAGCCCACTCTTAACTTTTTATATTTTTGTTATTCAAATCCATGTAGCAGGCAGACAGGAAGTATTTACTCAGCCAAAATGTGTACAATTTGCATAGCAAAGAAATGGCAGCCTTCCATTACCATAACAATACAGAACTGTTCTGCCCGGAGCCAGCAGAATATGAATATGGCAGCCAGGGGCACTTTGTACAGTCAGTCAATTAGGAGCTACTCAGATGTCTGGGTTGGGCTGAGGTGGTGCTTTGCTTTTTTAGAAGCAGGGGCTTACAAGATGTGTTCAGGAACTTATTCCCAAAAGGTTTTAATTCAAAAGCAGCACTGACTACAGTGAGTCCCACCCAACTCAGGTGGGTGTTATAGTAGCATTGAAGAATTATTAAAGGAAACCCTTCTGGTCAAAAGAATGGAATCTATCTGTGAGCAGAGAGAGACATTGACAATCCATTTGGGCTGTCACTCACCTAGACAAGGGACATTGCCACAGCAGGCTGACTCTGCTTAAGTCCTGTTAAGAAGATGGGAGGAATAGTTATCCTTTTAATCATATATATATATTTGCAAAGGCACAATTTTCTTTAGAAGCAAGATCTCTGCTTTCTAGGTAGTCACTATAGAACTACCTACAGAGCAGAAAGAGGCTTCTTCAACCAACATTGAGAAAAAGCATTGGTCTATGGACATAAATAAATATTTAGAAGGTGTTTGACAATATGGAACCTATGATTTTATCTTATTAGCCCTCATTGGTTGTGTGTACACCTGTGTGCTGCACCCCCGGACCACCTTATAATCTCACTGATAGAAGAAAAAGACTTTTTAGATAAGACATAGTATACCAAAATATTCTTACTTAATCTTTGGAACCTGGATATAGATTACCTTTATTGACCACTGTTAACTTTAAAGGCCACAAACACTATAGATAGTTACTGTGAAGTGTTAAGCCTCTCTTTCTCCATACCCACAATCACATACGTCACTTAGGTCTAAGTGTGACAGGGCAAGACAACCTTATACTCTTCCTGAGGGCATTTCAGGTTCAACTAAAATTTCACTTCCTTGATTGAGAATCCCATGGGAGATGACCCAGTTCTATTCTAGGAATCCAAAGTCAGGTTATCCCTTAGGTTCTGTTAAACTGCTTGCTTATACAGACCTCCCCCTGCAGCTGCTGAGTGAGATACCAGGGTATAGCTTTGCCTTTCAAAGCCCTTGGTCTAAATGCTAGGGCCTACAGGTGGTTACCTGGAAAACTGAGTGTAGTCCCAGCTAACTGGAATAAAGACTTTCAGTTGGTTATAAACTGTCTGAGTGGTCATCTCTTGGTGTCTACCCTGTAACATAAGCATGCCACAGTCTTATTTTAATACATCCTGTCTTCAACTCACTGACTCATCCTGAAATTCTTCTCTGCAGTGGAAGTCAGATCCCAACTGCATCTAAGTAGCAGTCTCTCAGAAGACTTCCTGGCGATGCTGGTTATATCACACGGAGATGGGCAACACATGGCAAGAAGAAGGCCCAAGGGAGCCGATATTAATCTGGCTCGTGACCTGTAACCATCGAGCCATTGAAGTTCTCATCAGTCAACCTTGTAAAATGTCTAACACAGGTATGGTCCAGCTGATGGTGCCAAAGCCACCACTTCTAATCACACTCAGAGAGGGTGAGACAGCATTCCTCGGAGAGAACTTAACAAAGAGCCATGGAGGGTAAGCAAGGTGCACAGCCAGACAGGGTTGTCCTGTGATGCAGACGAAATCTCCTAGGTTGAGCCATGGTGCCATTCCTGTGGGGTCAGATGTCAGTCCTGCTATGAAGAAATGGCGGGTGGGTGGGGTGTTGCTTAGAACTAGCTCCTGTCTGCATCCACTGTTTACAAAGTCAGATTGGTGCAAATTCCTTTGTACAGAAGGACAATCAGCTTTTCAGAGTTCCGAAGCGTACACAAGAACCTGTCTGAAACAAAAAAAAAAAAAAAACCAGTTAGGAGCCAGCACAGGTGTGTCAGGAAAGGATTTGGAGGGGCACCATCTCAAACTCCTCCTGGTAAAGCACTGCTCCCCAGGGGGCTGATGGAGCTAAACCAACCCTCACAAGATCCGCAGTTCTGACTGGGGAGAGAGTCACACCTGGAGCCCCGGCTCTGAAAACCATTGTCTGGACTGGGTTCCCCATGGGACATCTAAGATGTTCCTCTGCCAATCAAATCAGGTGCTAAAGACACCGGGTGTGAGCAGTTTGCAAACTCAAGTGAGTGCTGTACTTACAAGCTCACTTTTTGTTTTAAGATCTTGAGAGTCTCGTGGAGCCCAGACTGGCCTTGAACTCACCACGTGGCTAAGGATGACTTCGAGCTTCTGATCCTTCTGCCTCCACCTTCTGAGTGCTGAGGTTGCAAGTGTGCACTACCACAACTCATTTATGTGGTGCTGGGGATCGAACCCAGGACTCCATGAGTGCTAGGCAGACACTCCACCAACTGAACTACAGTTCCCAATCCTATCCTATGAATATAAAATGTTTAAAGTAGCAGGTGCTGAGAAGCCTTTGCCAATAACTAGCTCCCCAGAGCAGAGAGAATGGAGAAGGCCTACGGTGACTATGGACACCAGACATCTGTGTACGGACGCGGCTTCAGGAAACCAGGTAGAGGTATGTTCAGTCAGTGACCTGAACATAGAGGTCACATTCAGGATGAAGAAGGAACTAACCCAGACCAGCCAAGCATCCTACTGGGTCATTATGATAATCTGGCATTCACATCTGAATCCTAGCAACTGTGGCTATAAATTTTTTCAAGGTTTTTGAAATCAACCTGTGACATGTGTGCATTCTCTAAATGGGCAATTTCGGAGGCGGCAGCCCATACCGAATGCTTGGCAGAGGATGTCACCGTGCTGTCATTTATCCTCACAGTCAGTTCCCCAAAGCAGAAGAGCTTCCATTATGGGCACATTAATAACTGCTATAAATAGAGCCCTGGGGAAAATGCAAAACCGTTATCGTGTCTCTTCGTGCGTGAAATGTAAGGACTCTATCAAAGAGGACAAGGCCTCATTGGTGCCTTCATGTCCAAGCTGGCTCTCCTGAAATGGGATTTCATCTGAGACCTTGCTGTGTGTTCTTAGCCTCCTTTCTGACAGGGAGCCCTTGTCCAGATGAGACTGGTTTTGCTAAAAGCTGGCAGCTATTACCAGTTCCTCACTTAGAAGGAAGATGGCTGGCTGACACTATAGTGCCCTCTGCTGGATATCAAGTCAGGTCAGGCAAGGAAAACTAGGAGACTCTCCCTACCCCTCTCTTTCCATGTATATACATATACATATGCATATGCATATACATTACATATATATATACATCATATACATATATACACACATACATATATACATAAGTGTGTACATATGTGTATATATGTGTATATGTATATATACACTATGCAGTGCATGTATGTACATGTATACACATGCTTGTGGGAGTCAGAGTCCAACCTCCAATGTCACTCCTCAAATGCCTTCCGCCTCTTTGATTGAAGGGCGGTCGCTCTTTGGCCTGGAGCTTTGCCAAGCAGTCTTGGTACCCCTGGAGTCCACCTGTCTCCACCTCCACCTCCCTGGGTCTGGAATTGCAAGCGTGTGTGGCCATACCTGGCTTTTCACCCAAGGATTGAACTCAGGTGCACAGGCATGTGCAGCAAGCACTCGTTGCACACTGAGCTGTCTTCCCAATCTGGGGCACACACTTTTGATAAAGCGCATGAGACCTATGAAGAGATCTGTATGGGAGCCAAGTAGGGCTGTTACGATGAGAAAATCTCTCCCTCTCCACAGCTAAAGCTAGGGTACCTGAAGATCAACTGAGGCTAGAGATACAGGAGAGACTGCAGGAGCCCGGCAAGGCGTGCAGAGCTCATTTTGAGGCCCCGGGTCTGCAGTCCTGGCTGCATCTCTTTGCAGTACTGGATACTGAGAGCTTGAAAAGAGAATTACATAAGTTGTTGACACACTGTGTTACACCTCACTGTTCGGCAAATGCTGGTCACCATCTTTACTCCAACTTCCTTCTGAAAGCTGCAGAGGCTGAAAACATGCAAACCTTGGGTATGGGACCCAAGGTCACAGGCCTGCTCCGGGGTAGAGAAGGGATGAATCCCTCCACTCTCCCCTGGGTGTCCTGACATCAGAAGAGCTTCCTTACCTCAAGTTCCAAGTCAGTGTCCTTCACAGGGGAGCCTTCAGCCAGGACCTTTGGCTGACTAACTCCAATCTCCCTCACCAGGAGATGCTGGTTGGACCTAACAGTTCCCCCAGCAGAGCAGTTTATCGTAAAGATGCCAGAAACCCAGTGTCCATCCAGGAGTTTTCAAAGCGGGGGGTTGGGGAGGAATATTCAATATGAAACCAACAGGCCAGTGAGGGAGCAGAGGTCCCAGGAAAAGGATCATCAATGGGAAAGCATTTTCCCAGGAAAGAGGTTCATTCATTCATTCTCAAGTGGTCACTGGGCATTGCCACAGGCTGAGCATGACTTCTTGGCCCCTGTGCTGAAGAAGTGTGTGACCGCTGGCCCCTGTCGGGCTGCCATGCCCTCCAGCACCTGTTGGGTGGCCCCATTGCTCTTTCCTGTGGTTCCTCACACTCCCGGGGCTGTGACCAAAGCCACGAAAAGGCAGTTTCATAAGATCCCGCAGAGCATGCAAGTCCTTCAATAAACAGTTTGAAAGGCGAAAGGCTCCCACTGAGAGCTCCCTTCACACAAGCTCCGTATGTGCTGAAGGGGATGGGATGCACTGTCCTGGCACCAGTGGCTGCCCCTCTGATGTCTTTGATGTAGAGGCTGGAGGCATTACCATAGAGCACCAGGGAGCTCACACAGGCACAGATCCGCATGGCTACTGCTAATGGAACTCCAGAGCTATCCAAGTTTGGCCCACTCGCTGTCTCTTAATAGAATCACCCCACTTGAGTCCTCCTTTGACCTTGGGAACAGGAGCACGGATTTCCCAAGTTGTTGCAAAGATTAGAGATAAAGACCCTGGGTACTATATGAATGGTAGCTGTTAATATTCCACAGTTAACCACAACACATGCATAGACCATGTGTAGCTCATTACACACACACACACACACAAATGCAGATAAAAATGGGCATACCAATAACATTTCTATTCATTCAATATTTAGCCTAATACTAGAAAGGAGAAAGAAAACCTATATTCATTTGATTGCAAGGACAAATGGGCTTATTTAAAAAACGAAAAAAGTGAAAGTCATCAAGACCTCCAGCCCTTTCTCATCTCCTTCTGAATTTAAAACTTCTGCTCACTAAAAGACAGTAAGATGAGGCCAGAGGCAGCCGTAGCTGGGAGGGATGGAACACCTGCCCTGTAGACCTGGCAACAGGCTTTGATCCAGACTGTAGTCCTAAAACTTGTAACAGTCAAAAGATAGTTCAATTTAAAGTAGGCAAACTCGAGTCAAACCCCAAGAGTTCTTACAGGTATTAGTGAGCAAAATGTTGAGCAGCCTGTTGAACAGTCTCTTTAAAAATAATAGCAAACGCCATAAGTACACAAGGTTCCATTCAGCTCAATTGACGGTCAAGGCAACCCAGACCTCAGTGTGGTCGGCGCTCCATCCTCACCGACAAACTGAAGACTGCGTTGAGGGGCTAGAATGGAGGCAGGGACAGGAGGCACTGGGCCTCCTGCTGTGCAGTCCTGCCCAGGAGCTGGTGCAAGCCCTTTGGAACCTTGGGTAGTTTCCTGTAAATGATCTCCTACTGTGTGACTCAGCAGATGTGTCTGCATGTCTCAGGCACTAACTAAGAGGAATGATGCAGTTTGTCCATGACATCCACACAGAAATGCTCATGTGGCTTCACTCAGACTCTCCAAACAAGAAGCAGTTTCAACACAGACAGATAAACAGTGACACCCAGACAACATATATGTGTGTGGTATGTGTGTATAACATGTACAATGCATACAGACAACACACACACATGCACCATATATGTGTGACACATCACATATACACAAGCACACGTACAGACGCAGACACACACAATGCATGACATGTACCACACACACCACACACACAAACACATGCACAAAAATGCAAACACAGGCTACCCACAATGCACTGCGTGCACACAACACGCAAAAACACACATATATGCATGCAACGCACACAAATAACTGCAACAGAAAAACAGGCAAACTGCTTCCTTAACACTCAACATATGTCCATCTGTGGGATAGTGCTGCACACCAAGCCAGTCTGCAAGACCAGCTGGGTATACTACAGTTCAGTTCATTTGACATCACCTACCTGGAGACATATAACACAGGGCAGGGCAGGGTTCCAGAGGTTTACCCCATAAACCCTAGGTAGAGATCTATGCTTCTGGTCAGTTTCCTACAAACTGAGTCCCTAGCATCTGTCCTCAGCTTGAGTTAGATGACTGGATAGGGCAAATCACAGAACTCAGAGAAACCATTGGCATTTATTTTGAAATAATAAGAGATGTTTATAAAGCTGAAGGCACAAAAGGCTCTGGCTTGGCCATCAGCATCCAGGCACCCCCAATGCTTACCAACCCACAAAACTCCCATCCCTGGTCTTTAGAGGTCTACAGCGTCTGTCTCATTACTGCGAGGAGGAGGAGGACCAGCACCTTTAGGCCAGATCCCACAGTCTGGGTCAGGCGGCACCTCACGGCAGCTCTCTTGGACAGATTTAAGAAGCTGTCTGTGCTGTGACTGAACAACATGGTGTTCTCAACCATGGTGGCTTGCCCTTCCAGGCTGTCTCACAAACTTACTGTGCTGAACTAAATCACTTGATAGAACACTTCCAGCTAAATCTAAAAGGTAGATATCTCCTTTGTTCAGGGGATTTGAGTCTGAAGAACCCTTGGGGAGGTTTGTGTAGGGGTGGGGGTTTTTTGAAGAGGCTCTGATGGCTTCTCTCCCACTCCCCTTACTCCCCCCTCTAAAGACTACAAAGGGAAGCTTCTTCTCCAGTTCAAGGCCCCACCAAGTTTAGATCTCCATATGTTGTACTGTTTATGTCTAGCTCTTCCTCTTACATTGAGACCCAGCCACTCCCTTAAGGTCCCTTCCTTGTAATAAACCTCATTCTCATCAAAGGGAATTGTGTCAGCAGATTAATTTTGCTTGTTTTGTATTACTTACACATGAAGGACCAAATCAACAGGCATTGGTAGCCAGCTTTCTCTCTGGAATACTATACCCCGGTCTTCCTGAAGCTGGGTAATTAATTAACCTTTTCACTCAGTCGCATAGATTTCCTTCAGATGCCGCCCTGCCCACTCTCTCTTCTCATGGCTGTGGCTCCTTGCGGCATTAACTCTACCTGCAAAGTCAGTGTGTTCACCAGCTTACACATGGGTTACCCATCTGCCCAGCCGTGGCCAGCTTTGGAAGGACAGAGATGGCATGAGGTCTGTGGGTATTACACACATAAAACATGTTGATTCGGGCCAATACACCTGGACAAAAATATAAGGTCAGCTTCCCACTGCTTGTTAACTCAAAGTGTGTTTGATGCTCTGAAGCTTGGATTTTTACAAAACTGTTGGTATAAATTTTTCCAAGCAGCCCTGATTCCCTACAGGGAGTTTCTTCTTTTTATCTGTGTAAAATAAGGTTCTTTTTAAAAATCATTATTGATTTTTCTCTCCAGAACACTTCCCTTCTGAAGTGTTTCTTCGTTTCCTTCTGCTCCTGGTCATGGTTTGAGCCCTGCCAGTCTCCTGCCCTTCCAACTTCCAAGGAGCCCCTTTAAATGCGGCCACATGCTCGCTCATTCCTAGCACACAGGCGAAGTTGATCTGCTTAAGGTCTTTTGGGGATTTATCTCCTTATCGGCCTCTCCAAGAAAAGAGTCAAAGGCCATCTGTCCCAAGGAAGACAAGCCCATAGAAGGAGCCAGGATTGCCACTACCCCCGTCAGCACATCACCCACTACACCTTTGCAGGTTTGGGGTAACCGAGTAATTCACCATCTGATTTTGCATCTGGTCCGTGGGAACACGGTTCACCAGCACAGCGGCAACTATTCTTGGAGCAGCGTTTCTGACACCCACTTCTCCATGCAGAGAATCTGCTTGGGGTGGAATGAGGCAATCCGCTCAAAGATCCGGACCCCATGCGCAAAACCTCCCAGTGCTCAGGATGCGGCTTCTCTCCATCTCCTGCCTTTACCATTCTCTACTTTACCTTCCTCCACCCCCTTTTTATCCATTCTTTGGGGACAGTGGAGATGGTTGCTGGGAGTGTCGCTCTAACCTTGCAAATCGATCAACTCTGGGGCCGCGCCCAGGTTGGGGACAGCATTGGCTGCTCTGCTTTGAATTTCTGCCCAAAGCAACTCTGCTTTCGCTTCACTTTCTTTCTTCAGTTTGGTATTTTCAACTTGAAGTTTTCTTCTCACAAACTGTCTGCAAAACTGTGTCCCTAAGAGTAACTTAGTGCGTGAGGCACTGCCTCTGCAGCCTTCTGTCCAGGAAAGCATTGCTGGCTGCCATTTTTGACACAAAATGGCGGAAAGATATTAAGCAGTGAACAATATTATCTCCAATTTACTTTTCCTTCCTTCCTTCCTTCTTCTTCCTTCCTTCCTTCCTTCCTTCCTTCCTTCCTTCCCTTCTTTCTCCCTCCTCCTTTCTCTCTCTCTCTCTCTCTCTCTCTCCCTCTCTCTCTCTTCTCTTTCTTTCTCTTCTTCAAAGAGTCTCATGCATCTCAAACTCTCTGTCTTCTTTCTCTTCTTCAAAGAGTCTCGTGCATCTCAAACTCTCTGTCAGTGAGCATGCCTTGAATCCAGATAAAGAAATGAGGCAGACGCATGCTGAAGAAGATCAGCTGCACTTGAATTTTTTTCTTTTCCTATAGATTATATATATATATATATATATATATATATTTATAAAAACAACACACCACACAACAACACACACACCACATATATATATATATATTTTGAAAGCAACAAAAGGTAACCCATCTTAACCGCTCTGGGCAGCAAAGGCAGGCAGATCTCTGTGAGCTCCAGGTCAGCCAGGGATACACAGTAAGACAGAGTTAATTTAGATCAATAAATTAACAGGTTGTTTGATGATAAGGCTTAGAAAAGTTAGATAGTAGATTGTGTGAAGTTGTCTGGTACCATTTTAACTTGGCTCAATAGCTACGTGACCAGGAAACACCCAGCAGCAGAGTTACAGATAAGAATCAAGAGCAGCAGCCCTGTAGACCATGCGAGCACCCAATGGCAGGGACAGCCATTTTCAGACGGTGTTTCCAGGGCTGAAGAGTGCATCAGAAAACCAGCTCCCAGGCACAGTTTCTATGTAGCTCCATGGAAACAGCTGTGGAGCGGGTAAGAGTAGCATGAAAATCATCAATGCTGAGTTTCCCTGATATCTCTGAGAAGAATCATCTCTTTTCTCATAATTATTCTCACACCACCCCTTCCCCATCGGGAACCTCAAAGGCCATTTCCAGTTCCTGCATTTGGGTCAAAGAAGGTTACAACCTTAGTGCCTGGCATCCTCTGAACCAGGGTGTGGGTTTCCCGAGTTAGCCAAGTTCCCTGCAACAGCAGACTGAGTATGTAGCAACAGTGAGTGTGACCACAGGGTCCCAGCTGTATTTTTTTTTTCCTCTTCTTATTGTTTTGAGGTGACAGTGACAATCTAATTATGTGTTAAGCCTAAAAATATGTATGTATGTGGTGCATGAAAGCTTTTCACAGGACTGTGTTGCCACATTTCCACACTCTCAGGGATACAAGAATGACCTGACATCTGGGGCACTGGAAACCTGAAGACCTAGGTTCGAATCATGATTCTATGACTTCCTGTCTATAAGCCTCAGGGCCGAGAATGTCTCCACAGCTCCTCCTCCCATTGGACAGACACAGTGACAGTCCTACTTCACAGACTGAACCAGAGAATTATCCATGTAAAGGAATTAAAGAAAGATAACGTTTCATAAACATCCACTCAGTGTCTCTTCTGGGCAGAACCTGCTAGAAGCTTTACACAGAAGAAAGAGGGAAGTAGTAAATGAAGCTGAGACGTCGTTGGGCTGGGGAAAGGGGAACTGAGCCCTAAAAGGAGGAACTAAACTCAGCTGATACTCATTGCTGTCAGGGTCACCCTTGAATTGTTCCTTCGTGGCAAAAACAAAATGTGAAGTGCTATTTGTCAGAGGCTCTCAATGGCAGAATGGGAAGCCTATACTCCTATAACCCCTCGCCCATGCTCCTATAACCCATCACCCATGCCCCTGTAACCCCTACCCATGCCCCTGTAACCCCTTACCCATGCCCCTGTAACCCCTCACCCATGACCCTGTAACCCCTCACCCATGACCCTAGAACCTTCACACATTGTATTAGGCTTTTACTGCTGTGAACAGACACCATGACCACAGCAACTCTTATAAAGGAAAACATTTAATTGAGCCTGACTTACAGTTTAGAGGTTTAGTCCATTATCATGTCAGGAAGCTTGGCAGAACACAGGCAGACAGGGCGCTGGAGAGGTAGCTGAGAGTTCTATGTCTGGATGGTCGGCAGCAGGCAGAGAGAGACTGGGCCTTGCTTGGGCTCCTGAGCAAAGCCCACTCGCAGTGACACAGTTTCTCCAACAAGGCCGCACCTCCAATAATACCACTCCTTATGCGTCTCTGGGGGCCATTGTCATTCAATCCACCACACCCCTGCTCCTATGGTTAACCCCTCACACAGGATCCTATGAATAAGCTCAATAAACTCATTGGCTGATAAAACAAAACAAACTGTAGAGCTAGTGCTATAGAGCACGTCCAGTGTTGTGGAAAGAATAAGGCCTTCATGCACCCAGGAGCCACAAAGCACCAACTGTAATTGTGAGCATTGTAAGTGAAATGCTGCCCCACTCCTGTGTAAACAGGGCGTAGACAATGCCATGCGAAGAGAAGACACAATGTTCATGCTAGTGCCTTGGATCTTCTCTTGGAAGTTTAATACAGGGCAAATACAGGCAGGACAAAGAAAATAATTAATGTCTTAGAGACACTTAATCTTGACTTTTGGACAAAGGCCCACGTGTCCATCTTAACCTCACCTAAATTAAAGAGCTGGCCCTAGGATAGTCATTGCTGTCTGTCTGCCCGGCTTGTTTACTGCTGGGTGACTTTATATCACACCCTCCTTAAAACAATTGCTTAATTTTATTTTTAAAATTTCTTCTATTAGTGTGTGTGTATGTATGTATGTGTGTATGTGTGAGTATGTATGTGTGTGCACCTATGTGTGTATGTATCTATGTATATGATATGTGTATATACATGTGTGTATGTATGTGTACGTGTGTGTATTTATCTGTGTGTATGTGTGTGTGTGTTTGTATGTATGAATCTGTATGTGCATGTGTGTGTGTATCTGTATATGTGTGTGTGTTTGTATGTGTATGTATATGTATCTGTGTGTGTATGTGTGTTTGTATGTGTGTGTATGTATATGTTGATGTGTGTTTGTATGTGTTGTGTGTATATGTATCTGTGTGCCTTTGTATGTATGTATGTGTATATGTATCTGTTGTGGATGTGTATGTGTGTGCATGTATATGTGTATGTACGTGTGTGCATGTGTGTGTATGTATATGTGTAATGTATGTGTGTGCATGTGTGTGTATGTATATGTGTATGTATGTGTGTGCATGTGTGTGCATGTATGTGTATATGTAAGTGTGTGTATGTGCCTATGAATGCAAAGGTGGATGTGCTACTTCATGGGTGTCGAGGACAACTTTGGAGAGTTGGTTCTCTCCTCCCACCATGCAGAACCCAGGGATCAAACTCAGACTTAGTTAAGATCCATCTGACCCCAAACAAACACGTTGAAATAGTGTGAGAGCTAACATTATGTTTTAAGTTTTAATTACTCTGTTTAAGAGATTTGTTAAACAAAATTCCTCTAACTTGTAAGCCCCCCTTGCCCAAGGACAGATAACTTCCTGAAATTCAGGGGACCGTTGTTCATGCAAGGTAACAAGCCCTCTGTTTTCATTTTTGTAAACAAGGTTGGTTGCCTCAACTGCACAGGATGTGCTTAATCACACAGAAGAGACAGGGCAGGAAGTACGTCAGGATGCTCACAGCCTCAGATTGGCTGAAGATGAGAAGTACATAGCCCTGTGGGTTTTGCCTTTATAAGTACCTGATTAACATAATCTGTGGCCATTCTCTGGGAATTCCAGGTATGGACCTAGCCAGTGTCCATCATCCTGGCCAACTGCTTCAAATTTGACTAAAAGGTTGTGGCAGTGTCTTATTCTTGCCCGGAAGGATTATCAACGCCTTATGATGAGTGTAATTTATAAAATGAATATCCATGTTCCCCTTCTCCAGAATTAACAGTTAACAGCAGCCATGAAACCTAATTTTAATATCCTTCTGTCAGGGTTGGAGGGATTGCTTCCTAGATAAAGTGCTCACAATCAAATCGTAAGGACCTGAACTCACATCAGTGGAACCAAAAACAGGGTGAAGAACTATCAAGGAAGGCACCTAGTGTAGAGCTCTGCATAAATGTGTGTGTGTGTACATGTGCTCACAGGGTCAATATTTTAAAGCAATACTAAGTAGGAGTTTCATAAAAAGAATGCATCAGTGTACATTGCAAAAATGTAGCACAGCTTCTTGTAAAACTAAGAATGATCACAACCACTCCATGTCGTCTTGTTCCCCTTCCTTCGAAAACTCCCTGCTCATAACCATTTTTTTTCTCATTTTATATGTAAAGGTGCTTGGCCTGTATGTCTGTGCGTCACGTGTATGCAGTGCCTGTAGAGGCCAGAAAAGGGCATCAGAACCCTTGAAACTGGAGTTACTGAAAGTTGCAAGCTCCAGGTGGTTGAAGAGTAGCCAGTGCTCTTAACCTCTAAGCCACCTCTCCAATGCTCTGCCAAGATTTTCTTTTTCTAGCAAGTCATTTGTTTGTGAGTCATATCCTTCAGTTCCTGGTTTGTTTGTTTTTCTGGTATACAATGGGAATGATGCCCAGATGGAGAAAGACGATGCAGAGGCAAAGGTGAAGAAGGAATAAGAGCAGTGGTGTGCTATGGCTGGAGAGCAGGGGCAGAGAGGCTCATGAACCCCAGGGAGGAAAGGAAAGGTTACATGTGAGGAGAACCGAAACCTGGAAGAGTCTCCCGGCTCCTCCCTAGCAGCACAAAAAGGAACAGTCGTTGAAGGAGTGTTGGGATTGCAGAGGAGATGTCAGATGTCCAGCAGCCTGCAAGCTGTGCAGAGAGCTCTCCCATAGCTCACCTCCCAGTGAGAGTGGACTGCCCCACCCTGCAGCAGATACGATGAGAGACTCTGCCTCAAAACAAGGATGAAGGTGAGAACCAATCCCCAAAGTTGCCCATGACCTCCTCACTCACGCCAAGGCACACATACACCTGTACACATGTGCGTGCATGCACTAAATTCTGGGATAAGAGCAGTAAGATTGTCCTAAAGCGTCATGAGAAACACCCTCCCTTTTCTAGTTATCCGCCCTATGATAAAAAGGAGAAAGGAGAAAGCAATAAAAAGAGAAGCATTGCCTGAGGTATAACTCGGAGTCAGCAGCTCTCATGGAAAACAGAAGTGTGAGGGGTCATGGTCAAGCCAGAAGCTCCCCACACCCTCTTCTGGAAATCCCAGCCTGTTAGTCTCACTCAAACCCTGAGAACAGCTAAGAGGCTGTGGCTTATCCCCTGTCCTTATTGTGTCTAACTGCAGGAGAGCAAAACAGTAGCTGGTCAGATGTGTGTAGAGAAAATTGTGCCAGCTGTCACATGTGCTGCGGCTCCGTGTCACTTGTACATACTCTGAGGCTCCTGTGCTGGGAGCTTAGTCCTCACTCGGTGTGGTATTGACCTTATGCAGCCTTGTAGGTTTGGGGCCTAGAGAGGAGTAGATAGGTCATTAGGAAGCAGACACCAAAGGGATTAATGCAGGTCTCCTAGGACTTTGGTTAGTTCTTGTGAGAGCAGAGTATTATAGAAAGGGCAAACCTGGCTTCAAACATGTCTCTGGGATCCTGTCTCTACCTCTCTTGGGAATACACTGCCACTCTTGTGATATCTCAAGGTCTTTGTCCGAGACTGGACCAGTGGGACTTTCAGTCTCCAAAAATATGAGAAGACACAGTTCTTGTGGGGCATAGATGTGCACCCCAATAAACTCAGCTCTTGGACTGAGGCAGGGAGACAATGAATTTGAGATCAGGTTGTCTCAAAACAAACAAATAACTAAATAAGCCTCACACCATCCATTTCCCAGCCTTAGGCATCTGGTTACATGGACAGAAAAGAGAATAAAATAGCAACTTGTAAGACATTAGACAGAGAAGGAGATTGGTTCTTTTCAGATATCTTCAAAGCAACACTCAATGCTTCAAACTCAGAACCAGGGATTCAACCAGTCCTAGGCAAGGAAGCAGAGCACCAGCCTCCCACCTGTGTGTCATGTCATTCCCACACAGATGGCAACACAGACCACCCTGAGACTTGAGAAGACTGTCAGGTTCCATAGGCAGGGCCACTGATTGGAACAAATAAGGAAATTAGAAACGGGAATACGGTAATATAGAATGGGCTGGCTGCCCAGTAGCTGGGGTTCTTCTTTGAACAAAGAAATAATTGAGCACTCAAACAAAGGAAGTAAGAACCCAGAAGGGGTGACAAGCAGGCATTTACTGAAGCCTGAAGCACCCCATCAGCAAGTGGGATCCCCAGAACTGGCAGACCAGTGACCTGTGGTCTGGACTAATCTTTTACAGGACAATTGACTCTCCTCTCTTGTGACCTCTCTTTCTTTCCCACTTCTCTCTTCCTCTCTCCTATTCCATCATCCTCTCCTTTGGACTGTCCTTGGCCCAGGAAGATAACCACAGTGAGTAAGGAGGCACCCAAGCTGCAAAGGGAGGGTGGGTGCTGTCAGCTCTCTCCATAGTCCAGCTGCTGTGTGGGAATCTTATCTCTTTCCCTCCAGCCTCTTCCCAGCTGCCTATTTATTCCTGGCTAACCTCACAGACACATTGGGGAGAGACCCCAAAGTTAACAGAGTCCTTTAACTCCAGAGCTAAGAATAGCTTATTGAAGCAGACTTGTAAGCCATAGTAACGAGTCCACCCAGAGTGAGAGTGAGAGGTAGTGGAGAGAGAGGAGGGGAGGAGGAGAGGGGGAAGGGGGAGGGGGAGGGAGGGGGAGGGGAGGGAGAGGAGAGAGAGCTAACTTCATACAAGAAAGCACTGAAGGGATAAGGATCAGGTCATCGCAGCATGGTAGACAGCATTATCTCCAGGCTCAGAGAGGAGTTAAATCTAACATTCAAGCAAACTGAGGGCTTAAACGGCTTGTTTTCCTTTAGTAAGTGGGATAGTTCAAGAAAGCAGCCATTGGTGATAGTCATTGTCATAAAGTCAGCTCACCTTAGATGTTCATTCTGTTAGGTGACACCGCCATCTTTTTATGGATATAAGGATGGCTAAGGAGGTATTCTAGTTCAAATGAGGTCACTGCCTCAGTTACTTCTCTCACGCTGTGAATACAAACCTGTCATGAGCAGTGCAAGGGAGGAGGGCTTCTTCTGGCCCACAGCTGGAGAAGTGTGACAAAAATGGCCTGTGGCTGTGATGACAGGACTTCGGAGTGGCTTACTCATATCTCCATGGACCAGAAAGAGAGGACAAAAAGCAGTCCCATCTCTAAATCCTCAATCCTTACACACACACACACACACACACACACACACACACGAGTCACACACATGCATATTCACATACACATACACACTCATGCACATGCACATTCACACACTCAGCCCATGCACATTCACACACACATGTACATGCATACAGTCACACACAGCACACATACACACTGTATATACACACTCACAGACATGCACATTCATAGATATTCACACACACTCATACACATTCATATACACTCACACACACAGTCACACATACATGCACACACACACAGACACGCATGCACATACACTTCATACAATGAAGCCCTACCTCCTAACTTCCTAAACAGGGCCACAGGCTGGAGACCAAGTATTTAAACACAAGCCTATGAGTTGGACAGACGACAGTAGTCACCTAAGGTAAATGTCCTGAATTTGTTGTCTTCTTATTTTCTCTGTATTTGTGTTTACTTCAGGCATTTTAACAAAATCAAAGATAGTCTTTTGAGCAGTTCTGGGCTCACAGCAAAACTCATATACAGGCAAATAAAATCTGCCCCAAAGTGACCTCACCGTTTTGTTCTCACCCGATGACAGAGCTCCAACTGCTCCACATCCTGCCAGCCTTTGATGGTGTCAGCATCTGTATTTTAACCCATCCCATAGCTCTACGGTGGATGCTCACTACTGTCTTACTCTGCATCCCTGATGCAATCACGGGAGCCTCTACTCATCCTCCTCTTCCCCAGCTCTGTGTCTTCCTTGGTAAGATGCTTGTGTTCTCCCTGCCCTTTGAAATCACAGTCTTTGTTTGCTGCTGTCTTCAGCTCTTGGGACACTTTGCACATCTATGCTCTCACTGCTGTCTTTCAGACTTGTTCCTGGTATGTTGTCCTCTTGTTCTCTTGACACTGTCTTTCCACCAAGTAGCCATTTCAAAACCATGTATTTTGATAAAAAGAAAAAAGAAAAGAAAAAGCACTGGTTGGTCCATGGAACAAGACTAGAAACAGACCCAGAATGTGACAATTACTAGAGGAATTGCTCTGTGCATGAGGAAACTGGTATCTCATAGCTCAGGGTAGAAGGATTGCATATTACAACTGGCATCATTGGGCCCATGAGAGGATTGTGGGTGAAAGCACTCAGCACTTGCCCACACGACTGATGTCCTGAGAGCCACACTCTCAAGTTGTAAAGCCAGAAGGAGATAATTGACTCAATGTATACACTCTGTGCACATGCCTGTGAACACATCATACACACATCATGGGGGAGGGGAGGGAACAACAGAGGGAGGAAGGGAAGGAAAGCAGGAGACTAAGAAACAAACTGGTTTCATTATATCTTCATTTTGATGACAACTGTTAACTTTATGTGTCATATCATATGCGAAGTAAATTAAAATAGATCTCAGGGAAGAAAAGTCTGAAGAAATAGTTCTACTATAAAAAGAAGAACTGTAGAAGAAAATGTAAGCCTAAGTGGACAAGACATTTTGTTTACTTTTATTGGAAGGTTTAAATTATTTTTAGTTTTTTAAAAACGTGCATGAGTATTTTCCTGCATGCAGTACTCACAGAGGCTTCTGGAACTGGAGTTAAAGACAGTGGTGAGCCACCGTGTGAGCGCTGGGAATCTGAATCCTGGTCCTCTCCCATGAACAGGAGACATTCTTAACTGTTGAACCATCTCTCCAGTGCTTAAGAGATTAGATTTTGTCTGCCAAGCTTTACACAAAAAATGTTCGGGTTTATTGAAGTTTAATTGACAAATAAAAATTATGTATTTTTAAATGTATAATGTGGTGCTCCTGAGATAATTGCTGTAACTAAGCTAATTAGCATCTGTCACCACAGTTGGAAAGAGGGAAACTTAAGAGATTCCAAGGCAAAAGAACACACAGAAAGCACACCAAAAAACAAAAACAAAACAAACAAAAAACCCTAAAAACAAAACAAAACAAAGACCAAAGCACAGAGCAAAAATAAACAAATAAAATACTCCAAGAGAAACTGTAGCATAAATGAAAAGAAATTGTACTCCAATTCATATCACCTGCCAACTTAAAACACATCAGCTGAACCTGTACCTTAAAACCGTTCAAAAACTAACTACATTCTAGGTTTTCTGTCAGAGACAAAAGCACTTTCTTACTGAATGAAAATGTCTTCCTCCTGGGGCCACCGAATTCAATTCACTACAAATAGTTTTTCAGGGATGAGGAGTGGCTCACAGTCAAATGTCACTGAGTATGCAAGGGAGTGAGGCACCATGAGCAAGGGACAGCAAAAATACTCAGACAAAATAACTCAATATGGGAAGACTTCAAGAGTCGGAATTAGCATGGAGACAGCTTATACTGCATTTGCGATTTTTAAAGTTTTACTAAGATCCTGTTGATAAGAAACCAATTTTCAAAACGGTGACTGTGTTGGGAAGTCCCAGGCACAGCGATTAGCTAGGAGGTCTTTGGGGGCTAGCATACTGTCACAGCAAGTGTCCAGGTGTGTTAAACGGTAAGCCTATAGGGCAGTCTTCAGAAAAGCATGAGGTGAAGAGAAGAAATGCTGGGAGATATATGTCTGGCAAGAAGATTTTGCCTTTCTGGGTATGTCTGTGGTAAACTTCAATGCAGTTGACACTGAAGATGACCCAGAGGTAGGAAGGACCATTATGTCCACCTTAGTGCCACTCAGCGAAACTCCAGAGAGACATGGCCTGTTGGAAAAGGCTGGCTTTATTCTGCATAGAGATCCAAAGCCCATGTGCACCTTCTTACTGTTGTGTAGCAATTTCCTCTGAGTTAAAGTCTTGGAGGCAAGCTAATCAAACTTGTTAAGACTCAGGAAGTAAATTCAGTAGCCCCAGGAAGTCTCTGAAACTGACCAGATACACCAGGTCTGTCCTGCCCCCCCAACCCCCCAGGGTTGTATAAGCAATAAAAACTGCTAAGAGGCACTTGAAAACCAGACTAGCTTCCTAGAAGAGGGGCTCTTGGACTTGTTGAGCTATCTGCCAGTCGTAAAGTGATTTGCATGGTCCTAGCTTTCTGGTGTGGGCTCTCTTAGCTGCCTTAGAGTCATTCATGGGCCTGTCATTAACCCTAAGCCATACTGCAGAGACAAGAGAAGCCATAGGCCTGCTGCCCAACTAATGTAGTCAAACAGCTAATCTACAGGTTCAGCTAAAGACTCTGTCTCAAAATCTCAGGTGGAGACAGACTGAGGAAGAATTCAGGTGTTGACCTCTGACCTCCACATGCATTTGTGCCATACTTATACAGACATCCACACTGTGCAAATGGCACACACTTGCACAATAGGAACACCTTCACACACATACACTAACCAGTTAAAAATAAGTTAAAATTAAACTTAAAAAAGAAAAAAAAAAACAAAGGATACAAAGATTTTACAGGAACAATGAATTTGTTTGGTAGTCTCAGAGTGCTGGATTGGGAATACGCACACCGGAGTACACTAGGAGAATAGTCACAAAGAATGAGAAAGGGGGGAGCTTTTAATGGCACAGTGCATGTGCTGGGTCCCAGTGCTGTGTAAAACCAGTAATCCTTGCTTGCAGAGATCACTAATAATAGCAGTGTCCATTCAAAGTGGCACGGGAATTGGTTGGAACCATATCCTTGCAGAAAGGTTTTCTGTATAAGGCTGTGGCAGCCTTTGTACAAGGCTGTGGTTTTGGCTAAGTGTTTCGTGATAGTTCTTGCTATTATTTCCATGTATCTTAAGTACCACCCTTTACCATCTTCCCATTGCACTTATTATTTATTGCTACCTGTCCCTTCACCCCAGTTTTCACAGGTACTGGGGATCAAATTCAGGTCCTTCTGATGATGGTAAGTGCTTTACCTCCTAAGCCATCTCTCCATCCTTGTTTCTGTGTTCTGACAGGACACTGCTCTTTAAAATTCCCCACAATCTAGAATCTCAATTTTATTTATTTATTCATTCATTTATTTACTGTATCTAAAAACTCTACTTACTATTGGTTAGAGTTTGACAAAAGTGACCATTTCGAACCTTAGAGCATTAACTAGATTAACAGAAAACAAAACCAAAAAAACCTGTCAGAACTGCAGGATAGGAGTCAAGATTGTGGGTAACAGTTTTGGGCAGGCAAACGCCTCTGGAGGCATCTTTCGGTTCACTTAGGTTCTCTGGCCTTGGTGTTGGCAGAATTATCATGGCCTGCTGACATTAAACACACCATGCAGTGAGCAGTCTCACCCACAGCTTTGTAGGGCTGTGGTGGAGGGAGAAGGGGCCTGGGGACTGGCTTGAGCTTCGGAGATGAACCCTCCTTTCTGCTTAGAGAGGCCTTGGTTCCCGAGAGACTTCCAGATCTGGAGAAGGGTGCGCATTCCTCTGAATCTGTCTCGCTAGGGGACCGAGGGCCAGTTGTCTAGAGGTGCTGCCTGGCTCCAGCTCAGTTTGTGCGTTTGCCTGTCTTCAGGTTCAGCAATGCTGACAAGCTCGGCTCAGGTTCACAGTGCTGAGCGGCTGAGGCTTGGCTTGGGGATCTAGGACTACTTAACTATGTTGTTAAACTTACTCCCCCGACTCCGTTTGGGGGTGCTGTCCCATCCAAGTTCGGGATCCTAATTGTCCCAGGCACAGTTCAGTGTGCTGTCCCGTTGTAGCTCGAGTTCGGGGTGTGTGTGTGTGGGGGGAAGCAGTGTTACTATACTGGATCTCGGGGTACTTGCTGGCCGGCTCCGTTCTGGGCGCTGCCTAACTCCGCTGGATTCTGGGCGGGGTGCTGTGTGCCTCAGGTTCAGGGCGGCGGAGGAAGCGAGGGCGCTGTCCTGGCGCATTGAGGAAGTTCCCCAGAGGAGGAAGCGGCCAGCCGGGCGGCGGGGAGAACCGGGGACCCGTGTGTGCCGGGCTAGAGGAGAAGGAGGCGGAGGAGAAAACAGGAGGAGGGAGGAGGAGAGGGGGTTGGAGCACGCGGCCACCTGCCCAGGTAGGAGCCACTCCGCCTCGCCGCACCTTAGCACAGGGCCTCGGCCACCCCCAAGCGACAGACCTTAGCTCGTCTAAGCTCCAGTGGCTGCGACGCGCGGGACCGGGTCTCCCTCCTGTAAACGCGCGCGCCCGGGGCGCAGGGAGCGTGGTCGCCAGCGGGGCCGAGCCGGGAGCTACGCCTCTCGGTCACTGGCGGGATCGGCGAACCCGGGGACTTCCACGGTGCGGTGCGTGTCCCCGAAGCGAAGCAGCGTCCCCAAGCTTTTGAGAACCCGGACTGCTGTCGTGCGCGCCCGCGAGTCTCTGCAGAGTCTCAGCGCCTCTGAAATGCGGTAGGTGAGGGAAAGAGCAGTTTCCCCAAACTCTGAACCCTGCCAAAGCCAGCAAGTTCACTCGGACTGGCTGACTTCCTTTATAAAGTCACCTCTCCAAACCCTTGGAGACTGTTTAAGACACTACAAGGTACATTTGGACATATATCAGTATGGCTCCCAAAACTTAGCCCCACCTAAAAGCCATTGAAAGGAGACCCACTCCTTTGAAAGTCCCTAGAGTAGAAAGACTTGGAGAAGTCAGCTTCCCGTTTTTTTTGCTTGTTTGTTTTTTTAATTTAATTTTTACCTGGCTGACCAAAGATTGTGTTCAAAGTTAAGTAAAATTCTCGACTGGGGGTATTTTCTTTTCCTTGGCATCTTCTCTTTTTTAAACTCTTGAAGCATTTCAGCTTGTGGCATTCAAAAGAGATGGACGGGTGGACACCTCTAAATTATAATGTTTAAAAAATACCGGGCGTGTGATGCTGGGGCATTCCTGGAGTACCGGGACTGGGCCTTTGCTTTAGTCAAGGCAAACCCACAGCCTCTACAGGGCAGCTTTAAAATCGAATGTCATTAAATGCCATGTGTCTGTCCTCGCCCCCCTTCACCCCCCCACGACAGTTCAAATACTGTATGGATATATTTATATATTTGAGTAAAAAGATTTAAATACTTACAAGATAGCAGGTGTTTTAAGTGATAAATTTTGCCACTTGAAATCATTTCACCAAATCATTTTTTCTATCCAAATCAATAATGTTAATAGATTTAAGGAAATTTTGCAGTAAAACAGAGATCGATGGGTATTCTGTATTTGAGATGCTTAGATATGCCAGATTTAATAAAAGTCTTAAAAATGGAAAAATGTTTAAAATATCTGAAGTTAGAATGAAAGTGGGGAATATATTTTAGGAATATATCTCACCCCTGAGAGATAAAATCAATTTTTAAAAAATACGATTTTATTGCTAGGCTTGTATGAATGGTTCTTTGGTCCTTTAAAATTATATTTAATATTCTACATGTAGGTGTTATCTCTCCAATTTGGGTTTCGATTGTTAAGCAAGGTTCTTGGTAGAACTTACCCAGCAAACTGTTCCTCATCATTCAATGTGTGTTTGGGATTTAGGAGTTTTCAAGATTTAAGGTTTACATTTATAATTTAGAAGGGCATTCGTATAGAGAAATACCGTTCCTTGTGACCACTATGGCGTTGTCGGGCAGTATTTTGTTATTCTGGGAACCATTATTTCTTCAAGTGTGAAATGTCTGTATTCTGAGGGGAATAGATACCAACTATAAATAGCTTGTGTCCGTTTAGAGCAGGTGTTGTCACTCAATGAGTGAGGTTCCTTAAAACTTAGCAAGAGAAAAGAAAAACAAACCTTGTTTTTCAACGCTGGGTTTCAAGAATTAGGTCTGTATTGGACTCCTTAAACCATGTTGTAATTTTGGAAGTCAAGTGCTTTACTCTCGGACATTACCGGTTCCGGTACCTAGTGGGCAGTTCCCCTTTGTCGGGAAATAGCGAATATTTACCGAATGTCCAAGCATTTTTAGCCAAATCCCAAGTCGTCCAAGCAAGAGTACCGGGTTTCAACCTTTAGAGATAAAGTTTCAAAGAAACATGTTCCCATCATTCCTGTGACTTCAGGAGAGAGCACAAGACTCTCCAGGAAGGGGCGTGGCCATCCCTCGCAGCTGCAGTCCTTGGAAGACAAGTTTCCGGTTCTCTCAGCAGCTGGGCCTTTGTTGACTTTTTTTTCTGTTCCTTCTGCCCAAGAATGGCGGGGGTCTCCTTTCGGATGCAAGCCAATGTCTAGCATCTCGGCTTTCTCTGTATGGACCTGTTTGCAAGTGACCCAGCTGGCCTGTCTATGCCCTCCTTTGCAACATTTTCTCTGTTTCTGGATTGGTGGTGTTGACAACTGGGTGGGTGAAAATTTTCTATGGTTTGATTTTTTTCCTTTTATGTCAGAAGGCAGAGTCCTAACAATGATGTAGATGAATTCCTTTACCTTAGTTGTATTTAAATGCAAGCAAAAAAAAAAAAGGTTTTCCTATGGAAATACTGTATAAGATTGAGATACTAATGAGGCTGGCTGGATTTTCTGTAGATTTGTGCATTTTCATATATTTTCAGGGACATTTGTATGTGATTATAACTTTGACAAAAATGTTAGCCTAGATCTGTTTGAGGGTTTTTGTTTGTTTTTTTCCTCTTAAGAATCAATTACGGGTGTGGGAGAGCTGGCTCAGCAGCTAGGACCACTCGCTGCTCTTGCAGAGGGTCAGGGGTTCATTTCCCAGTATCCACAGTGAGGCTTACAGTCATATGTCACTCCAGCACCTGGGGGCTTCAGCTCCCTCTACTGTATTTTACAGGCATGCATGATTGTGAACAGATGTACACACACACACTCCAACATGCACATAGGGGCATGCATGATTGTGCACAAATTATATATATACACACACACTCCAACATACACATGGGGCATGCATGATTGTACACAAATGTGTATACACACACACTCCAACATAACATAGGGCATGCATGATTGTGCACAAATACATGCACAACTGTGCATAAAAGTAAATAAGCTTTAAAAAGAATCGATTATGTAGACGGTGTGTGGCATATCTGTAATCATAACACTTGGGTGTCAAAGGCAGGAGAGTCAACGTTCAAAGTCATCCTTGACTATACAGCAATACTGAGACCAACCTAGAAAATGAGACCTATTTAAAAAGAAAAGAAATAGGGTATAATGAGAGAAGTGGCTAGGAGGGCTAGGAGTGTAACTCAGGCAATAGAGTACTTGCTTAGCATGCATGAAGTCGCCAACACCAAATAAATTGGTTGTGGCAGCACATACCCGTAATCCTAGCACCTGGGAAGTGGAGGTAGGAGGGTTAAAAGTCCGAGGACACCCTTGGGCATTTACCCAGTTTGAGTCCAGCCTGGGCTACATGACACCCTGTCTCAAAAACAAAATAAACAAAACAAAACAAACAGAACCAAACCTATGTAATTTTTTTCTCTGCATCTCTTACAAGTCACTGACTGAATTCAAATATTAAATAGAGTCAAACCGGTTAAAACCAAAGACATGCAAAGAAACCACATTTCATTTACGTTATGCTCAGTTTAGTAGAACCAATGCGACCCTCTCTTTGTCTTTTCTTTCTTGGAGACATGGGGAGGGAGGAGGAAGTGGGCATGCTTTCAGTGTTCTAGTGGCTACTTGGGGTGGAGAGTGGTTGTGTTGAGGGAAGAGCAAAGGAGCTCCTTTCTCCCCCATACATAGTCCTGACCCTGGGAGCTGTGTGTGCCTGCTTCCTAGGACAGTCTTCAGGCTTGGGGGATGGGGTGGGGTAGGGGGTTGGAGTGGGACACAGGCGTGGGGAGGAGTAGGTCAGCTAGGAAAGGTAGAACAAGACACTCATGTGGGAGACCCGCGTGCCTCAAATAGAGAGGGAGAGGCTCAATACAGTTAGGGAAATCCATAATTCCAATACTGATGAACTTATGTGGGTTCAGCATATCTATAAAAAGTATTGAAATGCACACAGCGGAAGTCACTCCTGCCTCTTTCTGTACATTTGACTTCACTGGTAGACCTTTGTTCTAGGGAGATCAGCCTTGTATATCATCCACTTGACAGTTCTTGTGGTGTAGCCATAGTCTTAGTGTGACCCAGGTTACTTTGTTTTAATTTAACTAAGAATCCCCTCCCCTGCTTTCAGTCTTTGCATTCATCTTTCTGTCCTATAGTCCAGCTTCCTGGAAGTAAGTTTTTCATTTTGGAAGCTGTACATTTCCTCGTGCAAGGCATCCTGACTAATTTATTTCATGTATCGACTTCAGACAGTGTATCTGAGAACGAGGAGTGGGTAGAAGCCAGACTCCCGTACCTTCCAATGATAATTATTCTGTGACGTGGGGTTAACTGGTTTCAGCAAGTGTTTACTGATGGTGATTACTATCATTCATGACTTGCTGAGTCCACATTTTGTCATGGCATCTCTACTCTGCAGACCTGGCCAGAATCCTGTCCTCCTCAATGGTGCTCCATGCCCAGTACTCTTGTGTAACCGTCAAGGTTGGCAGTCTCATCAGCTATGAGCAGTAGGACCCCTTGGGTATTCCCTGTTTGAATAGTTTACCTATGGCCCTGAAGGTCCGAATGCTTGCATTAAAGTCTTGGAGTGGGTGTTTGGGTGTTCAATATCAGTTGTACCTTTAAGAAATGGATCCTAACCAAGGGTTGGACTGTGGGGCATTGTCCTCAGAAGAGACTAGCATTGTCATTCAGGGACCCTGAATGAAATAGCAAGCTTGGCTTCTGATTGTCTTTGGCTTCTGTCTCTCTATATGATGTCCTTCCCTATTCATGACCCCTCCACGGTTCCTTCAGCCATGTCATTCTGCGGCTCACAGGGCCATACCAGTTGCTAAACAGATGGGACCACCCTGTCTTGCACTTCCAAAAATGTGAGCTCAATACACTTCTATAAAGCAGCTAACCTAGCTTCAGGTATTTTGTTATAGCAACAACCAGCCCATTGTGCTATGCCCTGCCACCTCCTTCCTTGTTCCTCTTGGCCTCTCTCTGCTGTTCCTAGGGTGAAACTTTGTTATTGCCGTATTTTTAGATTGCACAGAACCTAATATAATTTTCTTCTCAACTTTATGACATAAAACTGAAACCTCTCTTGACACAAGTTTCCACATAGTCAAAAATACACCATGTTATCTCTCAGTTCCATTTTCTTCTCTTCTTCTTCTTCTTCTTCTTCTTCTTCTTCTTCTTCTTCTTCTTCTTCTTCTTCTTCTTCTTCCTCTCTCCTCCTCCTCCTCCTCCTCCTCCTCCTCCTTCTCCTCCTCCTCCTCTTCCTCCTCCCCCAACCCAGCTGCCTTCTGTCTTTCTCCAGTCTTAGAGGCTCTTCAGTCTGGCTGCACATATGTTAGGAACTGCAGAAAGAAATCCCTTGAGGAGTTTGTTGACTAAATCTATGTCTTGGTGCTCACTGTCTTCTGCTTTGCCTTCTGACAGGCCAGCAAATAGATACATGGTGTTACCATAACCTGATGTCATAATTGCGGGCAAATTTCCCATACACTTTTATTTCTGTGGTTACTTCTTAGTTGCAATAGAATTTCTGTGGTTTCTTTTATTTGAATATATTTTGAATCATGCTCTGTAAGATTCTTTTTTTTTTGCCTCCAATGCTGCAGTTTGGCATCTACATTCTAAATAAATGCATTTGCCCATTGCTGGTGCTTTATTATCTGAGAGAGGGAGATGGTAGGCTTTCTGGGAAACCCAGGCCTGGCCTTCCCCTCAGTTCTTTTAATTGCTGAGGTGAATATCATGGGCTGTAAACACAAACTCTGGAAAGCTGTTTTTGAATCAAAGTGGGAAACAGGAGAAGGGTGAGGTGTAGCAAGCAGAACTCATCTGAAGGATGTGATGACAGCCATTGCCATTCCCCTTATTTCTGTAGGTTTGTAGCTCTTACCTGGTCAGAAGCATGTCTTTTCTGAGTTGGTGAATGATGATGTTGATAATGATGATGATGGTGATGATGATGATGATGATGGTGATGATAAAGTACTCGGTTTCAGTGGAACGATGGATGGCGAATGAGAGCAGGAAGGAAACTAATTTTGAAACATAACATTTGTCACAACAGTTGGGCAAATTCTGTCCCTAAACAAGGACCAAAGCCTCTAGAGGTTGAGGATTGCTCAAGGCCAAGCAGACTCAGTTTGGTTTTTGGTTTGGGGCTCCTGATGCACAGGTCCAGCTTGAGCTTCAGAGAAGTCTGGGGTGTGGCTTCCTGCCTTATTCTATCTGGAGCAATGGGATAGGAGTGGAGGGTGAGATCACCATTTTAGAACAGTTCATAGGAGGACTAGTACATACATCCTTGAAAACTAAGGAGTTTCAACTGCACTGGAATTTGTGAGTGTGCTGGGTATAATGAACTGGTGTGTGTGTCTGTGTGTGTGCGCCTGCATGCGTGCGTGCGTGTGTGTGGTGTGTGTGTGTGTGTGGTGTGTGTGATGGAGAGAGGAGAGAGAGAGGAGAGAGAGAGGAGAGAGAGGATGAGAGATCACGCTACCATTTTCCTTCCATACACAGGAGCCTTCCATTCATAAAAATCTGCCAGTTTTGGAATTGTCCGGGTATGAGCGTTTGGGAATGTGAGTCTATTCTCACCAGCTGACACACTAGCAAGAGATGAATGCACATAAAATAACTCCAGGGGGGGGTGCACCCACGAGTACCACTTCTACACAAGTCTCTCAGCAGGGTTTCCGTCTTCCCAATTATTTTCTCACATGTTTCTTAGTCCGCCCCAGTACTGTGGGATCACAGCATTGCTTCTGTGCCTGTTCCTGTGAACTGGTGTTTTGTTTTGTTTTCTCATGAGGACACAAGCTGCCTTCCTTTCAGTTGACAGCTCAGGCTATGGTTTCTGGGTGACTGTGGCTTGACATCTGGGCCTTTCAGGCTGCAGCAGAGGGTGACCGGAAGGCTGCTCTCATGTAGGCCATATGCCTGCAGGGTGTGCAGTCACTTGCTCAGCTCCAAATGTGACTATTCACTGCTGTCCTCGCCACAGAAAGCACCAGGACTTGTCACATGCACCTTTGGATGCAAACTCTGAGACTGTGGCTTTGATCAGAACCTGTCCAGTTCAGAAACAGTGTTTCCGAGGGTCCTCAGAGCAGCATGGCTGACAGAGGTACCCAGGAACCTGACTCCACCATTTCCTTTAATTTCTTAGGTTCTTGTTATCTCATCTGCAAAATGATGCTAAATGTCCCTTCTGTCCAGTCTATCAGGTGTAGTGTGTGTGTATGTGTTTACAAATGCACGATGCAGGCATTTGCAAGTATGTATAGAAACCAGAGATCAACTTTCACTGTCATTCTGTAAATGCCGTCTGCCTTGGATTTTTTGTTGTTGTTAAGATTTCATTTTATATGCTTGTGTATCTGAGTGTATGTGCACCACAGGCATGGAGGTGCTCATAGAAACCAGGAGAGGGGTCATATCCCCCGAACTGGGATTTCAGGTGCCCTGATATGGGTGCCGGGAACCTGGAGCAACAGCACCAAGTGCTCCAAGCCACTGAGCCACTTCTTCACCCAGGTCCTGTTTAATCACCTGGAGCTCAACAAGTAGGCTAGACTACCTGGCAAGTGAGACCCAGAAATCCTCCTATCTCCCTCCCAGAACTGGGGTTACAAGTGTGGACCACCAGGCCCCAAAAAATCTCATGTTAAAAAATGCTAAAACCTGGCTCATGCTTTGGGGAGATTTTGCTGACCGAGCAATCTCTCCAGCCCACCTATACACTCATCTGTGTATCTATTTATCTACCAGTCCTATCAGATCTGCAGAGATTTGGAACAAAATGTACCATCCCTTTAACAAAAAAGAAAATCTTAAACCTCCAAGTTTTGTTTTAATGGAAGAAACTTCTGGAAGGGAGAGATATATAGAGCTCATAGACTGTCCCTTGGGGTTACGTTTATACAGTCTCAGTCATGGCCTCTCTTCCTATGTTAGTCTCAGAGTGGGGGGTGCATGCTGGCCTCAGATGGGCTCAGGACGCTTCTCTCTAGCTTCCCTGTCATGATGGTCAACACAGGGCATGTAGCCATGTACTTTCCAACTAACTTGAACAAACTCGATGGTTCAGTTCTCAACCACGTTACCCAAATTGCAAGAGCCTTGCAGCTTGTGGCTGTCAGTGAAGATAAGCATTTCCAGGTGAAAGGACTGCTGGACCCTAAGTTAGACCTGAACCGGCTCCCACACCAGGGTTTTGGGGGAGTCTGGGAGGAGTTTTGCCAACCTTCCCTGGCTGTGAACGCTGTCATTCACAGTGTATGTATGTCACAGATAGTGTTTGCCACATTTCCATTGTAGGAAGTCTTCCCATTGCCATGGGTTTTTTTTTCTTTTTTTCAATTGTCTTGACAAATACCATCGTCAAAAACAACTCAGAGGAGGAAAGAGTCTATTTCAGCTTACACCTGCTTCCATCACTGAGAGAAGTCAAGGCAGGAATCCTGGAAACCATGGAAGAATGCAGCCCACTGCTGCTGCTTTGGTCACAGGTTCACACTCAGTGGCTTTCTTATGTAGCCCAGGTTTGCCTGCCTCTGGTTGACATCACCTACAGTAGGCAAGCTCCTTTACAGGCTGAGGCATCTCTGGCCTTCTTTTTTGGTGTTTGAACAGGGTCTCATTCTGTAGCCCAGGATGTCCTAGAATTTACAGCAGACTTTTCTCAGACTCCAAGATGGGAATTACAGACTGAGCCACCACATATGGCTGGTGGAGCTGCATGTGTTGTGTGTGTGTGTGTGTGTTGACCACCCTCCACAAGCATCCCTGCAGGCCAATCTGAACTAGGCAGTTCCTCAGTTGTTGAGGTTCTCCTGTCATGGGACTCCAGTCTGTGTCAGGTTGACAATTAAAGCTAAGTCACTCCTCTTAAAGAGATCTAATGTCCTGATCAGAGAGGAGCTAGGGCCTAACTCTTGCCACCTTAGCACAGCAGCCTCCCATACATACATACATACATACATACATACATACATACACACACACACACACACACACACACACACACACACACCAGTGTGGTCCACTCAGTGGCATGCTACTTATGAGTATAATGAAAACTGAGCCGGTCCCAGCGGTTGTCTTGCTGAAGTCTTACAGATGAGCACGCAGCCTCTGAGACACTGTAATGAATTCTCACCCTTCTCACCTTACACAGCGAGGCTGGTTCCGTACCATGGAGCCCTCATGACCACAGCTTCCTGAAGATGGACCCAGCCTCAGACACCTCTGCTTCTGTCCTGTGTGCACACTATCCTTCATGCTCTGGTTCCCTGACAGTACAGTGTATTTACCCAGCATTCACATGTGTTCTATATCATAGGTAATTAATGATGGATAAAGCCTGTGTGAAAATGTGTGTGTTGGTTTGAGTGACAACAGTCTCCATAGTCCTCATTGTTTGAAGGCTCAGTCTGTAGTTGTGGAATACTATTGGAAAGGATTAGCTCTCTCTCTCTCTCTCTCTCTCTCTCTCTCTCTCTCTTTCTCTCTCTCTTTCTCTCTCTCTCTCTCTTTTGTGTCTGTGTGTCTGTATGCAACACAATGTGTCCCTCTGCTTGTGGATCAAAATGTAAGCTCCAGTACTCCTCCAGAGCCATGCTGCCTGCTGCCCTCTTCCCCACCATACTGTCTCAGACTCTAACCCCTGGAACTGAAAGCCCCAATAACTGGTCATGGTTTCCTTTCTAAGTTGCCTCAGCAACAGGAACGTAACTATGACAACAGGTGTGTTCTGCACTATGCTAAGGACTCACCCAGCTGTGGGTGCTCCAGGAGCATTGTGAGCTAGATGTGGGTGCTCCCTGAGCATTTGTGAGTCAGTCCTCTTCAGATACTGTGCAGAGATACGTTCCTGAAACAGTCATTTTTAATAGTATTTTATTTATGCTTGGCAATTTCATCCATGTTATATAATGTATTATATCCACTCGTTATTCTTTCACTTAACATTTCACCTTCATCTCTTCCATCTCATCTCTTCCTCCTCCTTCCCCTTCTCACACCCTCTCCTCCTCCTCCTCCTCCTCCTCCTCCTCCTCCTCCTCCTCCTCCTCCTCCTCACTCCTCTTCTTTTACTAACTCATGGAAAGCAGTCAGGGTTGCCAGTTCACATGATGGGGCAAGAGGAGCTGTGTGCTTCCTTATGGAGACCAGAGTTCCAGAATGAGTTACTTCCTTTGCAGGCTGTCTGCTGGGCTCACCTGATTTCTGGACCCAGCCCTCAGAGATTTAAGATTCTGGAGAGCTTGGGACCCTACCACTGGTTTGTTAGGGAAACTGCCAAACCCTTGGATCCCTGCTGTTCTTGTGACTGAGGTTGTTAGTAGCAGGAAATGATCACCAGCATCACTGGGAGACATGGCTGGTCTCAGACGGTTTCTGCAGGCTGCAGTGGGTTCTGTGTCTGGATTTCTAAGAACCATCCATGATGTAGAAGGTAGGTAGTTGCCCCTGTCCTTTCATCCTTTGATAAGGGTGGCAGGTGACTTTCCATACAATTCATTCCAAGCTCTAAAATTCCCTTCTGCTCGGCCCTGCTGTGCATCCCCTCCTCCGGGGCTGTTGGGGAGGACACTGCTCACTCTGCCTTCTGAGATGGAAGTCTTGCCAAGAAGCTGGTGATGCTGAGCAGTTAGGGCTGACCAGATCAAGCTAATTAGCTTATTCATGACCTCAAAGGCTCAAGTATGCCTCAGATCCTCAAACCACAACTCCCTGCCTCTGCCACATCCCTACCCGCTCCTGGTGCCAGCATTCTAGCCTCTGTTTCTTTGAGTTTCAGAGTTCTGTGCTTCACTTCTGTTTCATTACTCACTCTTGGGGGAGATGTGAGCAAATGTATGCTTACCCCCAAAGACATCGTTTTCACCAAGTCTAGCTTGGTGTCTTAGGTTTTACTGCTGTGAACAGATACCATGACCAAGGCAACTCTTATAAGGACAACATTTCATTGTGGCTGGCTTACAGGATCAGAGGTTCAGTCTATTACCATCAAGGTAGGATCATGGCAACATTCAGTCAGGCATGGCACAGGAGAGTTTCTACATCTTCATCTGAAGGCCACCAGAGAAGACTGATTTCTGGGACGCTAAGATGAGGGTCTTAAAGCCCATGCCCAAAGTGACACACATCCTCCAAGAAGGTCACACCCACTTTAACAAGGTCACACCTCCTAATAGTGCCACTCCCTTGGGCCAAGCATTATTCAAGCCCAGCACACTTGGTGAATAAGTGAGTTTATTGGCAATTACAGGAGCAGGGTGTGTGTGTTGTGGGGTGTGTGTGTGTCCCGTAGGAGCTGCTTCAATCAACAGGGTTCACCAAGGCTGCATCCCTGGAACTCCCTGCCCAACTTGCCCGCACCGCCACAGAAAAGTCTCCTTTTCCCCAGTCTCCTTCCATTAAGCTTTTTGAGCCTCCCATTCAGAGGGAATGCTTCAGTTCTGAGGAATAGTACCACAGCATCCATGTGAAATGCAGCTTGTGTCTATGTCAGCCTCACTTCATGTCTGAAAGGTCCATGCATTTGTTTTACAAATGCCAGTTCACACCCTCTTCACGCCCACATAGTACTCCACAGTCTATGCCTCCCATATTGCTTTATCCACTCATCCTTCCCTCAGCCATTGGTGGGCCCTTGGTTTGGTTTGCTCTTGGCTCCTATGAGTAGTATCTCAGTAATAGCAGACATGCAAATGTCTCTTCCACAGATGACTTCAAATCCCCTAGATACATGCCCAGAGGTAGGGTTAGTTCTGGTTTCATTTGAGATCAGGTCATTTACTTTTTTCTTTATTCTTGGGGTTAAGATGTCCCTTTAACCCCTAGAGACGAGGCCTCTTTGGTTTCTGATAATGAACGTCTACCATAAACATGCCTCCTACCTTTTTTATTTACCTCTACATGTGTGGGGATATCAGGGTTACTTGCCTTGGATTGTCTTTCCCTTTAAGTATCTTCCTTTGGGATTATGAACTCGTTAAGTTCCATCTCATTTTTCTCAAACATTACCATCTCTTTTGTGTTCCCTGGACCCTCAACATCTGTCCTATCTGCTGCTGCTGCCATTTCTTTTCTGGTCTTTACCCCCTATGTGCTCTCTCTCTCTCTCTCTCTCTCTCTTCTCTCTCTCTCTTCTCTCTCTCTCTTCCCTCTCTTCTCCTCTCTCTCTTCTCACACACAACACACACACACTACACACACACACACAAACCCCACACCCTTCAGTTCCCTGATCCCCAGTGTCTTTCATCCCTGACTCTCTCTCTCTTAAAAGGCAACTGTGGTTTTAAAGTCTTGGCTCAGTTACTTCTTGGAGCATCTGTTAACTGGGTGATGTCAGGCGTTGGAGAAGGAGGGCCTTCCCTCTTTGCTGTTCCCGTAGAGTGATCAGGGCAGGGGACGAAAAGGTTGGCATAGGAAAGTCTGATAAAAGAAATGATTCAAGGTGGACTTTGGATTGGTTTGTTACATGCGGAGCGTTTCACTTTCTAGAGGTTGGTCAGTGCTGGGATTGATAGCAACCCCCAACATCAGAAGACAAAGGCAGTAAAAAGCTGTCGTTAATACACACAGCTCACTAGGTTCTTATCGTAAAGATCTGAGAAAGAGGCCAGGGAGGGAGCAAGCAGCATGTATGAAAAGCAGCTACATCCTTCTGCATAGGAGAGGTAAGTCTAAGACCAAGCACATGGTTGGGCTACACTCCAGCTGGGAATTCCCAATGGATTCTTCATTTCAGAACCCTCCTCACGTTCTGAGTCACTTATGGGACAAAAACCTCTATTGTTGGAGAGGGGGTTGGGGCTTAAAGGAAACAGTTAACATAATAACAAAAGAGGAGACAAAGCAATGCTAAACATGTATTCACAGATCAGCAGGACACCAAATTGCATAAGGTAAACCCTGACAAAATGAAAGACTGAAAGAGACAATGCCAATATTATGGTCTGGATTTCAGTTTTCTCTTTCTATAACTGATAGATCATATAGAAAATCAATAGCCATGAAGAGACCGAGCAACACTGTCAACCAACCTGACATTTGTGAGATATTGACTCTAACAACCAAAGAAGGCATTCCTCTCAAGTGCTCAAGGAACATTTAGCAAAATAGAGTACATACCTGAAAACCCATTAAGTTTATATTAAAAAGCCACATAAATTGTTTTTATAACACAATAAAATTAAACCATATATTCATAACAAAAAATTATCTGGAAAGTGAATAGTGGGCTTTTATGTAATCTTTGAGTTGATACAATCTCAAAAGAACTCTTAAACAGTTTAACTAACATAAAAATGAAAATTCAAGGGTCTGGAGGATTAGTTCATCAGCTAGGTGCACTTGGTTGCTCTCACAGAGGACTCGATTCCCAGCACCCCACTGACAGCTCACAACTGTCTGTAACTCCGTTCTCAAGGTATCTGCTGTTCTCTTCTGACATCCATGGGTACTAAGCACACACATGATACACATACATATATTAGGCAAAATGCTCATATATATAAAATTATATATATATTTTTATATTTTTAAAATTTTTAAATTTTAAAATGATGCTACAGGTAGTCTTAGAGGGAGATCCCTAGCACTAGGTCCACAGCTATAGCAAAATCCCCGAGACTGTGTACTTTATAAAGTAAGGGAGTTTAATTTGGCTAGCAGTTTAGGGCTTAAAAGCCCAAGTTCAGACAGCCATGAAAGGTGCTGCATGCCATCCTGGAAGGTGGCACCACATGGTGGAAGACTGTGATGGATCACGGCCGTAGACGGAACCAAATTTGTGGGATGACTTTGTTTTTATAACAATTCACTGTCAAAGTAACTAACCCAGTCCACTGAGATTTAGCTTCATCCTCTGAGACAGTCATTAATCTTTTCCAAGGCCGATGCCTCAGTGAACTTGCTCCCTCAGACCTCAGACCCCACCTCTGAAAGGTTCTGCCACTCGAATATGCCACACCTTAGGTAAGCTCCCAGCACACAAACCCTGGAGCGGGACACCCAAACCCTGATAATGTATCAGATAAAGGGAGTGTGTCAACTCAGTCACCTATAATTTTAGGCAAGTATACTCTAATTATAGCAAATTAAGTTTTATAAGAATTATAAAGAATCATAGTACTTTAAGCCTGAGCCGCAGTGGTCAAAGGAGGTAACATGGAAAACTTTGAAGTCCAAAATGGGAAACTGTAAACAGAAATGAACAAAACCCACTTTGAGCCTTTAAAATTGCCAAACATGATATACAGTAAGACAATGAGAAGAAAAAAATCCGTATGTCCTAAATTTGGCACCCAGTTGAGCCAGGATGAGTACACAGATGAGTAAGGAATGCATGAGAATGTGTGCCCATCCAGGGCAAGAAGCGTGTCTACTGCTCCTCCTCGGCTGGTGTGTGTTTGCTCGGGATCCCTGCCTTCCGACTGTAAACTTCATTTTGACTATGAAATTAGCAAGCAACGCCCCCCCCACCCCTCTCACTTCTGCTTTCTGGCTTGTCTTGCTTGCTCACACTTGAGGAAAAGCCACTTCCCTAGTTCAGACACCACTTAACAGAAACCTCCACTGGCTCTGCTCTGCCTTCTCTCCGTCGTGGCCATCCCGGTGTTCAAGCCTGCCAGCTTGGTCCTTTTCACGCTCCATGCTGCCTGGTGCCTGGGAACCCAGGCCTTTTGTGACTCCAGGACAGGAAGGTAAGTCAGATCTGTAGCAATCAATAATGGCCATCCTGAGGTTGGTTCTCTGTACCATGGGCGGGCATCAGTGTGTGCTTCCCTGGCCGATACCGTCCCCTGGGCTACACCATGCCTTTGGCGACATTCGTTCGTCTTGAGCTGTGGAGGAGTTGCAGTTACTGCAGTTCTCACGTGGCAGAGCCACCTTTCTCCTGACAACCGTTGGCACCTTCTTTAAGCACGGGTTAATTTGTGTCTTTAGATACAGCTGTGAAGTCTCAGGAGCCATTCCACTGTAATTTTCTGGAATATTTTACAGTCATGAATTTGAAAAAAAAAAAAACAAAAAACAATCCCAGGTTTCCTTGTGCAGGTGTGTGCATGTCCTTTGTGTCGAATTTGGGTTGTTTGGCTTCTCTAGAGGACTTGAGGGCCTGTGCATATTGTTCTTGTGAGGTGGGCAGATGGGGAAGTAAAAATAGTGCCTAGACACTAGCAGCTTCAGCCAGGCCCCAACGGCCTGCTGAAATGGAATCTGCCTGGCCGTAGTGTCCACTGTGGCCTCAACCCCAGCCACCCAGCTGGCATTCTCTGGGATGGGGCTTGAGGTGAGAACCAGAATAGATGGCTGTTCACCTATCCTGGATACTTCGTCCCAAGATGATGGCAAGTGCAATGTCTAGTACTTGCTCAGTCATTTGTATTTTATGTGTGAGTATATGTGTATGTGTTGTATATGTATATACCTGTATACATGGTATCTCGTGTGTGTTTGAGAGAGATGTTATATGTATATATGTGTATATAATTGTATGTATGGTATATATGTGTGTGGTATGTATATATGTGTATATACCTATATGTATGGTGTATGTGTGTGTGTGTGTGTGGTGTATGTGTATGTGTGTGTATATGTGGTATATGTATATACCTTTATGTGTATGTGTGTGTGTTGTATGTATTATATGTGTATTACCTGTATGTATGACATATGTGTTTGTGTGTGGTGTATGTGTGTGTGTTGTACATATATATGTGTTATATGCCTTTATGTGTATGTGTGTGTGATGGAGAGAGAAGAGAGAAGAGAGAAAGAGAGAGACAGAGAGAAAGAAGGACGAGAGAGAGAGACAGAGAGAGAAAGAGAGAAAGAAAGAACTGTCATTTGAATCCCATGATGCACATGTGGAGATCAGAAGACAAACTGAGTGAGTGTCAGCCTCTTTGTTGTCCAGTGCTGCATATATAAGCTGCCTGGCCCGTGATCTTCGGGAATTTCTCCTGTCTCTATCTCCTAATTTACAGTTCAGTGATGGGATGAATGATTAGTGCTTCCACGACTGTGGGGAGTGGCTTGCATGGCTCTCCTTGCTTGGTTTCTCTGCTGTGCCAGGGGCTGTTCAGAACATTTTTTCTGCCTGCCTGGCCAGGGCCAGGGGGTATGTGGTCTATGTGCTGGCTTCTAGCAGAAGTTTCCAAGTTTCCTGCTTAAAAATCACCAGGAGGGATGTCTGTATGAATTTCTTGTTCTTTTGTCTCCTCGCTGAGTCTGTGCTGGCCTAAAACCATGTGTGGAGCTGGCACCTAAGGAGGCAGTACTCTTCTTCCGTTGTTCCAGAGTCATCTGCAGGCAATGTCAGCCAGTCACATAAGGTGCAAAAAGTACCCAAGAGAACCAGGGTACATGCAGTCCTGGTTCATGGCACCTTTCCTTCCAGAACTTTCTTCTCTCTACATGTTGTTAGGGAAACAGTGTGTTCATGCTCTCTCAGGCACAGCTGCTTGCTGACTGGCTTGTGGCATCCATTCGGTAGGTCTGTCCAGTGGGTCCGTGTTTTAGATTTAAGAGTTCCGCACAACAGGGGCTGGCGAGATAGCTCAATTGATAAGGTGCTTGTCCAGCAAGCACAAAGACCTGAGTTCCGTACCCAACACTCGGATTTTAAAAAGCTGAATGTGCAGACACATGTATGTGATTCCCGCGCTGGGGAAGCGTGGAAAGAGGCAGATCCCTGGGCTTGCTAGCTAGGTGGCCTGGCCTCCTTGGCAAGTTCCAAACCAGTGGGAGGTCTCACTCTGGTGGATGACACCCGAAGAACAACATCTGAGCTTGATCTCTGGCCTGCATACATGAGCATGTACAAATATTGAGTGCACTTAGGTAGGCTGGTTGCTTAAACAGTTTGTATGTAAACAGTTTATTTCTGTGGACTACAGGTGTCCTATGTGACTTGTGCTAATGGCATAGAGACCAGCTTAGAGAACTTGCCTGTGGAATCTGAGGTGATCCAGCAGCCGGCTGAGATGGGTCAGCCTCTGCCAGGTGTGTTTTGCTGGCTCTCTGCTCTGAAGCTGCCCCACACTAGTCTGGTTCTGAAGGGTCAGGATGTGGTTTTGTGCATTTTATTGGCTCTCTATTTCTGAATGATGGTGGACATCAAGCAGGCTAGCCTTGACTGTGCTTCCTGTCTCTGAAGTGCAGGCTTGTGTATTCTGAGACATCTCTTGCCATCTCCTGAGCTCCTGCCAGGATGGAACAGGGGGGTGCTCCTCAGATAAAGGTGTGGCTCCTCCTTGGGAGACTAGGTATCTGTGCAGTGTGACCTCAAGGCAGGGTACAGGAAATCTGGGGGACAGAGCCCCCTGTAAGATAGCCTCCCAGAAGACAAGCCAATATCTGACCATGAAGCTGTTGTAGCTGCTCTGAGCGGTTCAGGCTCAGGACCCTCTGGGTTCCATTCTTCCCTGCTTAGGCCCCACTTTTGGGCCCATGTGTTTTCTGCATGGTGAGATCTCCGAGTAGAAGCCGTGTGAATGCTCACAGCTTCAGGAAAAGAAGTTCCGGGCAGTCAGCTGCAGAGCTCAGTGCTGTGGTGTGGCCTGTCACCAACCAGCCTGACTAGCCTACTGAGACTGACTCTCTCCCTCCAGGCTGGGCTCATTCCTCTTTTTTTATGAAAATTAGCATAGCCCCCAGAGGAAGTTGTTCTTTTAAATGAAGTTCTAGCATTTCATTACTCAACTTATGGCTGCAAGGAAATTTCCCAGGTACACTTGAGGGGGGCTGTTTTGCATTAGAGTGGCCATGTGGTTTCAAGTGCCATAAACCTGTATTTGCATCTCCCTGATTTTGTTTCCCTGTGTGGCCCAGAATGAGCAGATGTTACCCTTGGGTGGTGTTTTCCCAAAGAGCTGTTTCCCTCCAAACGCAGTACACATTACCCCCAGGGCTCTTGTAGTCAACTGATGGGAGCACCAGCAATCTTAAAGGACTAAGAACTGCTAGCAGTGTGTCCTGCAGGGACCGGGATGGGGTAGCTGGATGGGGTATCGAGCCTCGCCTGCAAAAGCCATGCTCCGGTAGGCTCCAAATGGGCTGAAGCCTTGCTCCCACCACTCAGAGCCCCTGTTGATAGCAAGGACAGAGGCTAGTCAGAGCAAGGGAACATGACACAGGCTGCCTCTTCTCTTCCAGTTCACGTCTAGCTAGGAAGTGTGGGGAGATATCTTTTAATAAATATAGTTGCATGTAGGTGAATATAGTCTTAACACACAAGTAACTGGTTTTCTCAAAACTGCCAAGGCAGCATTCTGGGTCTTTGTGAAAGAGATTGGGTCTTTTCATGGAAGCATGGGGAGAAGGGAAGACATTACTTAGAGTCACTGAACACTGTCCATGGATTCCTTATTTAAGGATTCACTGTTTCTTGATCCTGGGGTGAATGGCCCAGTCATTGTGTTGTCTTGCAAGCACAAGAACGTGGGTTCAATCCCATGCACACCTACAGAACAACAACAGTGGCAGCAGGCATGGTGGTTCCCACTTCTCAGCCCTGGAGAGGTGGGAACACATGGATCCTTGGGGCTGCCTGGGATAGTTCAAAGGTCACACAGTCCTCCTTAGTTCTGGGACAGGGGAACTGGCATGTGATTGTCTAATGGGAAAGGAAGTTCAGAAGTCAGTCAGTGAGTAATGTGCTTGTTCCACAGCTTGGGGACTGGGATGACACTCAGCCATGAAAAGCTCTGTGTCAGTAAGAGAGCCTGTCTCAGAAACAAGACAGGTCAAAGGGGTCTGAAAAACAACAGCTAAGGTTGACCTCTGTTGGGTGTGCACATGCGCACACGCGCGCCCACACACACACATATACACATGCATGTGGCATGCACACATCACATGCACACACACACACATGTACACATGCATGCACATGCTTGCACATGCACATACAAACACACACACACAAACACACACATGAACACACACACTTCACTAAAATACATTTATAATCCTAGTCAGTTAAGGCATCTGTCATTGTTTGTGGGACATGCACTAAATGATTTTATTCTGTTTCTGTGAGAAAACCCTCTGACCAAAAGCCATTTGCTGGAGGAAAAGGTTTATTTGGCTTACACTTTCAGGCCACAGTCTGTCATTGAGAGGCGTCAGGGTAGAACTTAAGAAGGAACCTAAAACAAAACCATGTAAGAATGCTCCTTGCTGCTCACTTTCAGACTCGCACCTATGGTGCTCTCTTATACAGCCTAGGACCACTTGCCTAGGGATTGTGCTGCCCATGGTGGGCTGGACCTTCTGACATAAACCATCAATCAAGACAATGCCTCACAGACATGGATGCAGGCTAGTGTGACCCAGACAATCCCTCAATCGAGGTTTTAGATGACTCCTTGTTTGTCAAGTTCACAAACAACGCTAATCAGGACAGTGGCCCGCTTCTTGTCTCACAGCATAAACAGTACCCATTTTCTTGATCTATTTAGGGCCACTTTTTAATAGCGATGTTTTTTTTTTTTTTTTTTTTTGTGCTTTTTTGCTGGTAACATCCCTTTTGAAAATAGTCCCAAGCATGAGGTTAAAGTGCTGCCTACTGTCCCTAAGCACAAAAAGGCTGCTATGTGCTTCATTAAGTAAATTTCCATGCTGAGTGAGCCCCTCACAAGCACGGGAGTCCTGCGCAGAGTTCAAAGCCAGTGTATTGACAACGGACATGAGCTGTTTCTTTAAACAGACATGTATCTGCTACAAAGTTGTTCCTTGTCTGCCTGGCGGAAGTATAATCAGGGGATCTCCAGAATTAAACTTAAAAGTTCCCTGAGAAACAGTGGTTGAAATTTTGTAAATTCTAGACACTGCGGTAGAAAGTATCTAGGGCCCATCACAGGAAGTAACTATATTTAGTGTCATGCATTGGAAAGTAGGATCAAGGTCAGGGGTATGGATGAAATGGAGAAAGGAGGAAAGAGAAAGGACAAGGCACTGAGAATGTGTGAGCCACGACGCTTGTGACGGTAAAATAACCTGAACATCCCTGAACCCAACCACAGTAGATGGTAAGTCCTGGGCTCTGATGGTGCTGCCCTGAGGGAATGCAGGCAGAGAACTCTGGCTCCTGGCCTTTCTGTACACAGAGAGAAGAAGTGAGGGGAGGTACGGTAAGGCTGGCAGCCTCCTAGAACATACCCTCGGCACCTTCTTTCCTCGCCTGAGTTCTTCTCTCTTGTATTCTGGGTAACAGAAAGCCTTTTCCAGACTGCCAGAGCCCAGACCACTGGTTTGCTAACAGTATATTGAGATATTTGTTAGGCGCTGGTTGTGCTTGTGATTTGCCTTTTGGAACCTACTTTCCTGGACCTAAAGGATCTGCCTGTGCCTGCCCTGAGAAATTCGATTCTTTAATTAGCTTGGTGGCTGTCAGACACATCATACTTGCAGGGGCAGGCAGGGCTGTTGCTCAGTGTCTCTGGAGATCATTGACTGACAAGATAATACTGCATTGGTGCCTGTGATAGGACAAAGGCTGCACAGTCCTCCTTAGTCCTGGGACTGGGGAACTGGCATGTGATTGTCTACTGGGAAAGGAAGTTCAGAAGTCAGTCAGTGAGTAATGTGCTTGTTCTGCAGCTTGGGGACTGGGATGACACTCAGCCATGAAAAAGGCAGGGCTGGCAAAGGCAATCCCTGGGCTAGGAGAGCAGAGATAGGCGAGTCCTGGAGCTCCCTATCTGTATCGGTGAGCTCTAGGTTTAATGAGAGATCCCGTCACAAAAAATAATGTGGCAAGAGAGGAAGATACCTCTGGCCTTCACATGTGTATGAACTATGTTCTCTCTCTCTCTCTCTCTCTCTCTCTCTCTCTCTCTCTCTCTCTCTGTGTGTGTGTGTGTGTGTGTGTCTGTGTCTTTGTATCTCATATACATACATGCACACACGCAATCACATGCACACACACTCACACGCACACGTCAGTGTGAAATGGTACCCTGTAACTGGTTATGAGGACTGCTGACGGATGCTCAGAGCTGGCAGAGGGAGAGAAAAACTGCCCAGCATGTAGCATTCAGCTTTCTTCATTACCTAAACTACAGCTTTGGAGGAATGGCACCTTTAGGGAATGCACCTTAGCCCTTTGATGCCTTTGATGATACGTTCAGGCCCCTCTCTCCATTCTACACACTCATGGAGTCTGCTTTATAAACTCAGACAGCCGTTGAGCTCTCCCTACAACAGCCGGAATCTGAGCATCAACTCTGAGGGCTTCTGTCTTAGCTAGAGGCACAGACAGCTGCCATGCTTCTGGATTTAGCATTTTCCTGAAGTCCCTGTGGCTCCCAGGAGGCCTGTCATAGACACTTGGACATATCCGAGATGGATGTCTGTTGGTATCTGTATGATTGCAGGAAGTGTGCTCTGATTAGCCCCTAGCTTAAACCTAACAAGGACCAAACCTGTGAAGAAGCATGGTTGTGCTCTGGACTTAACTGGCACAGTGTTCTGAGGGTGGGATGATACCATTTGGTACCCAACTGTGTCCTGAGGGTGAGATGACATCATTTCTGAGCATCCCACCTTTCTCATCCTGATGTGTCTGTCCCTGTTTGGTGAGCACATGCCTTCCTGCAAAGCATGGGCTTCTATTCCTTCTCTTTATATCTGTGAAACCCACTCCTCCTATCTGCTCAGAACTTGCCATCACGAGGCACCAGTTGTCATGGTACCCATCTTCCATCCATAACCAGAGCACTACAGTTGCTCTGACATTGTCCTCCATGTTCATAGGAGAACTGGGGAGGTGCACAGATGTCAAGGCCATTCAGAGCCAGATGGGACACTGGTAGAGCTTGCGTCTAGCTTCTGCTCTGCATCCCACCCCTGCTGCCTTCTAGGCTTAGACAGCATCCTAGCCAAGTGTCCCTCTAGGCCTCCTGACCTCTGCTATTCCACAGAACCATGCTTAGAGAAAGAGAGCTGGCATCCTCATCAGATTCCTGCCTGCCCCTTGCTTCTGTTTGCAAGAGTCCATAAGGAGCCAGTCTGTGGACTATGACATTACCTCAGAGAAGGAGGGTGTGATGGGGTCATTGGGCCCTCAAGCAATACTATAGACACCCCTCCCAGTCATCTGTAATTGTGCCCTACCTATGTATGCATATGGCTTGGGGTCTCAGGGTGGGGCTGGAGTATGTAGGATGGGGGACTACCTAGAGAATGGAGGTTCTGGCTATGTAACCATGGGGAAGTCATCATCTATACTGGGTACTGATCTTCTTGTATAGTTGTTTTAGGGTCCCATGCTTTTACCCACAAGCCCCTCACCCATGTTCTATAACTAAGCCTTAAAAAAAAAATAAACCCATTGGTCCCCTAGAGTGAATTTTGGTGGACTCAAAATTCTTTGGATCCTTATGAGGAAGGGGAAGATGTTTATGTCTCCACTGGGGAGGAATTTCCACAACATCTGCTCACTGTTGACAGTGATCATCATATTAATGAGGGGATGTTGAGTTATTTAACAGATTAGTGAAATCAAAGACACAAAGACAGGCTGCAACAAATCTGTGGTTACGTCATCGCAACTAATCTAGTGGCTTCCAGTGTAGTAGAAGAGAAGTCTCCACCACCCTAAACACACCAAGGACTGCCCAGGCTAAATAGCTCTGAGATGACACTGTGAACTCTTTGGAGAACCTAATGGCAGGATGGGGTGGTAACGCAGCTGTCTTTGTATGTAAATAGAGGGTGGGTAGGGTGTCATGACCACATGTGGAAGAGAAACTTCTCATTCTCCAGGAGCCTAGGGCAGATGGTGGACAGCTGGGGCCATCCACAGCTGTGTTTGTAGACCCCTGGCCTACACGGAGGAAAAGGGTGGGTGATGCTTTTTTTTTTTTTAAAGGAGCTTGTACAACGTGAAATTGTGTGGGAAAATTAGGGAAACATGCACACGCTGGAGATACTGACAAATAGGAGGAATGCATTGACTGCCTGTGGACAGGCCTTTGAGGTACTTGAAAGCCACGCATGTGAATGGTGTCCTAGGGCTCCAGAGAAAAGGCAGGGAATCCGATGAGACAGCATTTTGTTACTGAAGCTTGGAGCATGTGAGAGGTCCCTTCTCCACAAAAACAATGAGTTTGTATAGGACATGAGTGAGCTCCATCAACACAGACATGGGCTAGTCATCTGGACAGCTGGTGTGCTGGTCTCCAGGATCCTCTGGACTTAGACAAATTGGACCTTTAGCATTTTCATTAGGAAAATAGCATATCCCCACAGTAAAACCTCTTAAGCGAAGAGGAGCATGTGTCTATTCAGTACATATTTTATGGACATCTGGTAGACCCTGAAACATGAGCCACCAAGTTAGAATGCCCAGACCTTTGAAACTTAGATTTTTACATTAGGGAAAGATTCAAGCAGTGTAGCATGGAAATGGATACTTAAGTGAATTTAAATGAGGATGTGTTGGGGAGCAATGTGGGGAGCAAAGACACACACTGAAAAATCAGATCATGAGGCTATCGCAGGAGGGGAGGAACTTAGACCTTAGGCCTGGGAGGGAGGAAAGTCATTAGTGAAAATACTGTAACCAAGAGAGGATAAGCCTGGCATCCGAGGCCTGGAAGGACAATGTGGGACACAGCTGGAGTCAGGCCAAGAAGGGCTTGTTGGCTGGGGATGGACTTGCCAAAGAGGAAATGAACAAAGAATGAAATTCAGAGGAGAGGATCCAGTAAGACTGAGAGGTGGGAATGGGTGAAGAGTACCAGTGGCCTGAGGAATCATTTGCAGACTCTGTGTCGTTAGGAAAACCCTAGCAACTGGCTGGTGTGCCTCCCTCTAGACTCTTCAGCCCTTGGCCACATTGGTGAAGACTGGGACTAGTCTGCTCCGTGTGCCCATGCTTGGAGAGAAAACAGTCTTTTATGACTCCAGGCATAATCTATGGAGGACTGGAGGGAGGGAAGGCTCAAAACAGTTTTCAGCATCATCTTCACTCCCTGTTGCAGTTGCAGTCACTTCCATTAGGGGAGAAAGCAATATAGGGTCCCTCAAAATGAGGGGTCAGGGTAAGGAGTGAAGTTGGGAAGGTCAAACTACCTCTTGGGCATCCAGGAGTAATTTAGGTGAGACAACACATAGCGTTGACCTCACTAGAAAAACTGAATGGCCATTTAATCAGCAAATTACAGTCAGAAAAAAGTTTTATGACCCTCCACCAAACATCAAGAGCTGCCCCAGGCATGGAGATGTAACATCCCATTCATATCTCCGCAGCCAGCCCTGCTGAGGTGTTAAAGGGAGCTTACCTTGTGATGATGGACCGTGGAGAAGGCTGATGCGGGGAGGGAAGACAAACAGCCAAGGGGATCTCAAAACATAAAAAAAAAAAAAAAAAAAAACGTCCCCTCGGTCTGGTGGTAGCTTAGTGGGTAAGGTGCTTGCTTCGCAGGCACAAGGGCATGAGTTCCCTAACCGGAACTCATGCAAAACAGCTAAGCTTGGTGGCACACAATTGTTTGTAATTCTGCCTTCCACACCAGTTCTCACTGGAAAGGCAGCAGTGAGCTATGGAGTCAGCAGCGAGGCCAAAGTTTATTTATCTTTGGTAATTCTTCTGCATGTAACTCTTTGCTATTCTAAGGCCAAAAGCCATTAGCTTCCGGCCACAAACTCTTGCTAGCAGCAGCAGGGATCTGAGAAGAAAAATGGTTTAATTGCCAGTGCTTTTCTCTCTCCAGCTCAGGAGCTCCTGGCTGGCCAGGGAGAGGCTAGGAGCTTATTAACTCTTTGTGAACCAGAAAGAAAAGAAACAGAAGAAAGGGAGAAATCAGTCTCACACATAGACTCTGAATGCAGACTCTGAATGAAAAAGAAGAGACGATTCATTTTACCATATACAACACACACACAACACACACTACACACACACACACACACCAGGCCCGATCACCTGTCCCATTATCTCATCAACTCCACAAGTGTTCATGCGTATTTAACATATACATATACACATCTATACTTACAAATGCATGCATATATATATATATATATATATATTATATATATATATATATATACTAACTTACTTATGCATGCATACACACACACACACACACACACATACACACATTTGGTTGAGAGAGCAAAAAGATCCCATGAGCAAGTTCCATTGAGAAAGTGCCAACTCAGAAAAAAATTCATGTATTCTAGATGAAAAATAAAGAAAAAAAGCTCATCTTCTTTATTGCTGAAAGAAAAAAGTCTCACCTCTCTATTGGTGAAGGAAAGGAAAAGCCTTTCCCTTTTTATTGTTGAATGAAAGAAGCCTTGTGTCCTATTGTCGTCGTTCTTAGTTCTTATACTTTCTCAGGAGAATAGATCACATGGTTTCCCAAGCGTCTTTACATTCCGAAAAGGGTTTCATAGCGAGTTCAAGACATTAATTCAAGTCAATAAATCTAATAAGGAGGTAGAGCAAAAGTGTTTGCATGTGTTTCCATTAAGACTAGTATCTAAATAAACATTCACTATCTTACCTTCTAGATCCATAAGCTCATTAAAAGTTTAAAACAATAATTCTTATGTCATAAGTTAGCATGGTTTTGTCAAGAGGATGATCATGTGCCTTGAGTCTCATTAGTTTTGAAGTTTCGTTTAGATAAATCCAGTCAATAGTTTATCTTCTGTCCTTTCACCTGTAATAAATTTCCCTTCCCAGTTTATGACCTTTAGTTATCAGATGATGCTTTCCCGGCTAGCCTGGAAGGAATATTTTTCCTGATCATAAATTTGCCCAAGCCTTGTCCTACTGCAATTAGCTCTGTGACACGTGAACGGTTACAGAACTCTAATCACAGCTACCCTACAATAGTGGATGTAAAATTCCTTGTATAAATTTAGGAATTCTATATAATCAATATAACCATTATTAGGAATTACAAAATCATCAATTTGTCTACATAGCATTACTACCAGAGAGAATATCTTCATTGATCTGCAGAAAATCTGCCCGACAGGGTGGGCAGAAATCATTAGAATACATAATAATGACAGGAAATCTCTTGTGGCCTTGCCTCTCTGAGCTCACCCATCACAGGCCATGCAAAAATGGTGGCCTACTCCAGGAAAGTCATCTGCTAGCCTTTAGCCTTTTCTAGATGGCTCCTGACATAATCCCAGCACTGGGGAGGTGGAGACAGAAGAGTCTTGGGATTTACCAACCCTCCAGTCTAGAGTATCTGGTAAGCTCCAGGTCAATAAGAAGCCTGTTTAAAGAAAAAAAAAAAAAGAGTGATTAAAAACAACATCTGAAATTGACCCTGACCTCTAAGGTATATATGCACAAGTATCCACATGTACTAGCATGTGTACACACACATTTCCTTATACTACTAAGGCCTTGTATGCATAGCATACATCCTAAAAGGCCCCAAGAGAGTGAGAGATTTGCTGTGTTCTGATGGACTCCCCATATACCTCACTGCTACAGAGCTACCTGTAAGGTGTGTGCAGAGGTAAGTACGGGCTAACTCTGGGCACAGGTAGAATGAGGAGAGGTTAGGAGTTGGTTTGTCAGGTCTGGGGACTTGATGTCTTCCTCAAGTTTATGCTTTTACAAAGTGGCTTCACACACTTGTTAGTGTCAAACTATGCAAAGAGAGTGTTGAACTGAGAAGGAAAAGCAAGAGTCTCAGTACTGTCCAGGGTGTTGACAGGATTGTGAGCGTGGACTCTCTCTGCAGTCAGAAGAGGGAGCTCAGGCATGACATGCAAGCCACAGTGGCTGGTACAATGATTTCAGGGCACCCGGAAGGGCACACATTCAGATAATGTTGGCTCTTCAAGAGATGGCAATGATGAGGTGTCAAAGCTGTGTCCAAGAGTAAGGAAAAACTGAATCTCTTTAGTTATGTTTGTTTGAGGAGCAAAGGTCCCTAGAAGGTGTAATACAGACAAGCTGAGGAGTCCTGAGTGGTGGGGGCATGGGGAGAGGTGGGAGGGCCTGGCAGAGATGAGGATGTGACAATATGGGTGGGCTGAGAAGAGAAAGGATGGCCTGTCACTGTGTGGAGACTGAGATGAAGTTGTAGAAACTGGCCCGACAAGGGACATTTTCTAATAGTCAAATATTAGACTAGGGCCCTACATTCTGTGGACTGTTGGAATACAATAGAATTCACCTCCATGGGGCTGCCTTGGGTACAGTGTCAGGAAATCATGTCACCTGTGCCCACATGGCATCTTTGAGTTGTGCAGCCATATGGGAAAGGATGACTTTCAGAGGGAAGGCTGTTTTCATAACTCCATGTGGCATGAGTGGAGTATGTCTTATGTGTTCACACGGTGGTGTATGTATGTGTAGTATGTGTATGTGCTGTGTTGAGTGTGTCCAGTGCGAGGCATGCTTGTGTATTCTGGGTACATGTGCTAGCTGTGTATATATAACGTGTGTGGTATATGTGGGCTACATGTTAGGATGTATGTATGCACCTGTGATACATGATGTGTTTTTGTTGTGTGCACTGTGAGGGTGTGTGTGCATATGATATATGGTATATGTGATATGTGGCATATATTACGATGTGGTGTGCGTATATGTATATAGTATACACACATGGTGTGTGTGAGATACAGTGTTTGCAGTATGCTGTGTATGGGAGGTAGTTTGAGAACACAGAGAGGTAAATGCTCTCTCCTCAGATGAAAGGATTGCTCTGTCCAGCGTTTTTCAGATGACTGACATTTTTTACTTAGACACTCTTTGAATACTTTCTGGGTGACGCTGTGCGATCTTTTCCATTCACAATGTGTTTCGTGCATTCATGTGTCTTCTGCTGATGTGTGTTCCTCAGAGGTAGTGTCTCCCCATGTCAAGCTCCTCACACACCTCCAACTACTGACTGTTTATCTGCTATGCTGGAGAGGTAGACAGAACCAGCCAGGGCTCTGGATGTTTCTCTTAGAGGCACCCAAGGCCAGAGAGGCCACTCTGGGTAGATGTCACTGTTTATAACTCAGGGAGCCACTTGCTGCTCCTTGTATCCCAGGCAGGAGATGAGAAAGCCTGTGGTAACGAGGCCATGCCTATAGCTCGCTGAGGTCTGACTCTATTGCTTGTTTATGTGAAGTAGGCTCCACAGGCTTGGGCTGTCCCTCAGTTGTAGAGTGCCTTTCCAGCATGTGTGAAGCTATTGTTTACGAGACAGCATCACAGAAATCAGACGCGGGTAGTTTCGTGCCTCTGATCTCAATCTGGGGAGAGGGAGGCAGGGGATTAGAATTGAAGGTCATCCTTGCCTACATACTGACTAGTTCAAGGTCACCTTGGGCAACTTAAGACCCAAGAGACTGAGGAAGTCTGCATAGTTTTCCTTAGCACGGTCTGTGCCTTCCTGGGGCCATGGAGGGCTTTGAGTTTTCACTGGTTCTGTCCTAGGGACCTTTGTCTATACTCAGGGTATGCTCTTGAGAACTGTGTCCAAAGACTACTGTGCACTTCTCTTTTTCTGTTTTCTTCTTAGAATTCCTTGTATCAACCAGAAAAAACAAACAAACAAAAAAAAACCTAAGAGTGAATTGGGTCACCTTTGTCAAAGGCCATGGATTTGGTTAACTAACCACAGGATGTGTGCTGTGAGACTGTGGAAATTAGGTAATCGAAAGAACCACACACCAAACACACACACCAGTGTACCATTCCGAGCTAGAAAGGCTTGTATCCCTGTGGAGATGGTTCTGGTGGGTGTAGCCAGTGTCTCTTGCGGTTTGGGTTCCTCACTGTGACTCTCCCGTCTTTGTTGTCCCCAGGTACTCCTCCACATACCTCCCAGAACTCTGAAGCGGTACAGACATGGCAGGCAATGCTGCGGACAGCGCCAACCACCTGGCCTACTTTTTTGGCAACATCACCCGGGAAGAGGCTGAAGACTACCTGGTCCAGGGAGGCATGACGGATGGGCTCTACCTGCTACGCCAGAGCCGCAATTACCTGGGTGGTTTCGCTTTGTCAGTGGCACACAACAGGAAAGCACACCACTATACCATTGAGAGGGAACTTAATGGCACCTACGCCATCTCCGGGGGTAGGGCCCATGCCAGCCCAGCAGATCTCTGCCATTACCACTCCCAGGAACCTGATGGCCTTGTCTGCCTCCTCAAGAAACCTTTCAACCGGCCCCCAGGGGTACAACCCAAGACCGGACCCTTGAGGACCTGAAGGAGAACCTCATTAGGGAAATGTGAAACAGACCTGGAACCTTCAGGTGAGACCACAGAGCCCTCTAAACCTACTCAGAAGCCTGTGCCTCCGTTACACAAAGACTGGGACAGCAGATGCCTGTGTGGCACTGCCCCTCGCTGCCCACCCCATCTGCGCACGGACCAAAGCGGAGTCCTCACATCCCCTCTGCACTCTGTCCTCCTTTCACCATGAAGGAGAAGCTTGTGTTTTAATTTCACTCCTTTGGGTTTTTATTCTCTTTTTAAATCCAACTCTGGCTATTCATTACCAAGGTCTGTTGTTTCTCTCACTAGGAAGGAAAAGGGAATCAGTCCTCTCCGCACTTAATCTGTTTCCCTGTTTTTATTTCCGCTGTGTTTCCACCTGGTCCAGGCTGCTCCCTGGGCCTTCTCTAATGGCCTTCCTGCAGGTGTGTTGGAATAGGGAAGATGGGACCGAGGACACAGCTGAATCCTGTAGACATGAGGCCCCAGGTGCCTTCCTCACACACGTCAGCGTCTTAAACTTTCTTTGGTTACATGTATTGATTTTGTGTGTTGGGAGGCAGGTGTCTACATTTCTAAGACATGCGTGTGGAGGACAGATGACTTGCAGGGGTCCGGGAATCAAGCTCAGACCCTCAGGCTCAGCAGCCGGCATCTTTTGCTGCGGAGCTGTCTCGTGACCCCCGACCTCACACACAACTTGCCCGTTATGAAGTTACTAGGTTTTCACACTGAAACTAGTTTTGAGTATAGAGGTGTCTTTCAAGGATCCATTCTCTTAGCCCATCGGTCTATGAACTATGTATTCAAATTTTTGTGTGGCTTTTCAAGGTTCAGTCTCTTCATTCCAAAGCATATTTCTTTATTTATACATGTGGAGACGTGCAAGTAATATACTGAAGTCTTACTGGTTCCCTTGTAAATGAGAGAAAGATGAGCTGGGGGAAGTAGAGTTTGGTGTTGACTTGCTGACACAGGACCTGGGACAAATGGGTCCAAGTTCTCTCTACCTAGCCAGCTCAGTCTGTCTCCATTCACTGCAGGGCCAGGCTCTGGAGCAAGCCATCATCAGCCAGAAGCCCCAGCTGGAGAAGTTGATCGCCACCACGGCCCATGAGAAGATGCCCTGGTTCCATGGCAACATCTCCAGAGATGAATCAGAGCAGACGGTCCTCATAGGGTCAAAACCAACGGAAAATTCCTGTGAGTGATAAGCCCTCTCCCTACCTCCTCACCCAGAGGTAACAGTTCCCCATTTAGAACCCAGGTGGCCCCAGGAAGGTGTCACACATCACCATCTACCAACACAGGAGTTGCTGTCACTTGTGACCCAGCATGTGTTTTATCTAGTTTGACCATAAAGTGTGTGACATCGTACCTAAAGAAAATGGTGTTCGGCCCATGAAGTTGAGTTTGTTATCTGTGGCGAGACCAGAAGTTTTTGGATTGGGGGTGGTTTTCTGATGGGGAATATTAGCACACAGGTAATGAGAAGTCTTGGGATCTCTTCCAAGCCAGCACTAAAAATTCATTTTGTTTTAGAAGCACTTGAGATGCTTATAATCTCTAGGCAATCAATTTCTTTGTGTTATAGGTTTTTCCTGCTAATGCATGTAAATGTATGTGCACGGTGTGTGGAGATGCAGAGGTGGATTTGGGCATCTCTACAGTTGCTTTCCGCATTATTTATCTTAATATCGTTTCTTATTCTTATTGTGTGTGTGCATGCTAGTGGGGTTGGGGAGTACTTGTGCCACAGTGGAGGCCAGAGACAGCTTTATGGAGTCAGTCTCACCCTTCCACCTTTTATATGGGTTCCAAGGATTGAACCCAGGTCACTGGGCTTGTGTGGCAATCACCTTTGCCCAGTGAATTAGCTTGCTGGCCCTTCCTTTCCTTCCACCTATATGTTGAGAAACAGTCTTTCACTGAAGCTGGGGCTTGCTGATTTGTCTTACTGACTGGCCAGCGTCCCTAATAATCCTCCTGTCTATACCTCTCCATGCCAGGTTACGGCACTCACTGCCACACCAGTATTTACATGGTTCTTAGATGAGCTTACGACCCCATGCTGTTTTTAGCATTTTACCACCGAGCCATCATCCCCGTACTTAGCATCAAGGCTTTTCCCCCCCGATACTTGAGGCTTTTAGAGTGCTCAAACCCGAATTCTGCCTCAAATTGACA